>QANW01004039.1:12837-67286 GCA_003254865.1 Dryas drummondii
AAAAAAAATTTGGAACTTTAGGGCTTGTACCCATTTCGGGTTTGCCTTGAATTGAGCCTACTTGAATGATTTCTGAGTTGTTTTTCATCCAATTGAAGGTCCTAGGTTAAATTTGGGTTGATTTTTAGTTGAAAAACCATTTTCTTAGATTGTGCCGCCGCAGCCACCACTGCCTCCGCCACTTGTGGCGGCGGGACAGTGGCCGTTTGTCTCTTTTTGCCCACTTTGAACTTCTAGGAGATCCTTGGAGGTTGTTTAGTGAGTTTCTGTGAAATTTCTGTGTTGTATAAGCCGGGCAGCCACCGCGTGCGGTGGCGGCCGCCCGTTTTGGACAATTAAACGACCAAATATGAATTATGTATATATTTAAGTTGGTTGTCTGGTCTTAACAAGTACTTGGGCCCGGGAAATCTAATTCACGATGACGTTATGCTGCCGGATTTGGTATCCGAGCAATGGCATCGTGAAGGATATTTCGATCTTTTACGTAGTTAAATTGTGAGTGAAACGTATCGGATTTTTAATGTAAAGTACCGTTAATAAATTGTCGGTTTTGTGTGATTTGATGCTTTATGTTAAAGGAAGCCAAGTATAGGGTTCAGACCATGAGGAGGAATTGACGAAGATTGAGACTAAAGGATTAAGTGAGGAATAAGCAATTATCATACAATAGACTGTGAGTAGGAATGACAAACAAGTGAGGAAGAGGTCGTGAGTAGAAATCAATTTCAGAAAGGTTTCAGTATGGTTCAGGGTAGACTGTGAGTGGACCTTATTTTGCAAATGCTTTTCTAAATTCATGATTTATTTATGTGGTTATTGAATTTGTTCGAGAGATAATAGAGGTTGAATTGGATCTGTGATTTGGAAGTGTTTTCTTAATGATTTTATTATTTGGTTATCATGAGTCTTGAATTGGAAATATTGATTTGAGTTACGAATTTTATGAGGGTAAATGAGCAGTTTTAAACCGTCATACTAGTACCCCCTACAGCAGGTATATATTGCTCTGCACTCGCCTAGAGATGACTCGGCGGTGTATGACCAGCACATGTACATAATTGCTCTGCACTCGCCTAGAGATGACTCGGCGGTGTATGACCAGCACAGGTATAAAATTGCTCTGCACTTGCCTAGAGATGACTCGGCAGTGTACGACCAGCACTCGCTCTGCACTTGCCTAGTTGGCAGTGTACGACCAGCACTCGCTCTGCACTTGCCTAGTTGGCAGTGTACGACCAGCACTCGCTCTGCACTTGCCTAGTTGGCAGTGTACGACCAGCACTCGCTCTGCACTTGCCTAGTTGGCAGTGTACGACCAGCACTCGCTCTGCACTTGCCTAGTTGGCAGTGTACGACCAGCACTCGCTCTGCACTTGCTTAGTTGGCAGTGTACGACCAGCGTTTGCTCTGCACTTGCCTAACCGGCGGTGTATGACCAGCATCACAACAGGTATAGAATTGCTCTGCACTTGCCTAGAGATGACTCGGCAGTGTACGACCAGCACTCGCTCTGCACTTGCCTAGTTGGCAGTGTACGACCAGCACTCGCTCTGCACTTGCCTAGTTGGCAGTGTACGACCAGCACTCGCTCTGCACTTGCTTAGTTGGCAGTGTACGACCAGCGTTTGCTCTGCACTTGCCTAACCGGCGGTGTATGACCAGCATCACAACAGGTATAGATTTGCTCTGCACTTGCCTAGAGATGACTCGGCAGTGTATGACCAGCAGTTCCCCGGGTACTAATGTGGCGTGAGTTTTTCAGTTGTGGAGTATTTTGCGAAATGAAATTACATCAGTAAATATTTTAAATGACAGTTTCAGTAGAGCTTTGTGTTTTTATTTCAGTTATTTTAACAGTTTTACAACTTGAAAATACTATTTATTCTTCAGAGCTCGAATTACAGTTTTGAGATGACTTAAAAATGGATTTGAGACATAGTTTTAAAGTTGGAGGATTTCAAAGAGCGTCGTGAGTGAATTTGGATAGATGTTTGTTTGTACCGTGTGTTGTATGGCTTTTGTTCGTGAGGACTTGGGCTGGTTAGAAACTTGGTAAGGTTTAGACTTGAAGCTTGAGAGGCGAAGCGATGGTGATTATGCCGTGAGGTTATTAATTAGGATTTGAATGATTGAGGTTGATGTTGAGGTTAATAGTAACGATTAGGCAATTGATTTGCAAGAATGTTTTATTATTATTATTGATGAGATTTGATGTGCATACGAGGAGTTTTTGATTATCTTGATGCTTGGATGATTGGTGGTGGAACGTTTTGTGATTAAGTAATTATGGATATTTTGTGGATTGTTTTTGTGTTGGGGATTGAGAAAATTATTGAGGACAATTATTATGTCACTTCACTCATACGAGCTCTAGTGAGCTTACCGGGTTTGTCGTATAACCTGGTACACTATGGATGTGGTGTAGGATTTGTGTTTTGCAGGTTAAGCAGGCTGAGAAAGCAGTGGGGAGAAGACGATGCAGTGGGACCCAGAGAGAATTATTTAATTGTTTTTACTCAGTGGTTTGTTTAAAATATTTTTGACAGAATTATATTTACTTATGTTGTTGTGCATGGCTCGAAAGTAAGAGAAAACAAATTTAACAATTTGATGTTCAGTATTTTCATGGGCCCGAGGTTCAGGGTGTTTCATTGATAAATTGATCGATCCCCCAGTTTGTGCACATATGTTGGTTTATATAGGCAAAGGAAAATGTGATGAGTAAGTTACCTGCATGTAAATGAATGGTTGCCAGAGACCCATGCGTTTGGTCAGGACTAGTGGCATGCACAGCTGCTCACCTCCTCAGCATTCAATGCTGCATTGAATGCTCCATTTAATGCAAGGATGAGAGATTCAGACAAACTGCCCCAATAGTCGTGGATGTAGGCTGAAATATTCCATCTGTCATAAGATCATGTCAGGTACATTTAAGCGTGGCGGTTTCGTCTCAATGTGATCCTCCTCGGAGTGGCAACGGGGTGCCGAGCCGAACTGGACATAGATCTCCATAAATATTTTTATAAAGTTTGTATTGGATCGGATCGGATGTGGATATCCATGCCGAGCCGATCCAAACGCGGTTGTCTCCTCAAATCGTAGCCGGCTGTGACTAGAATTTGGAGAAAATGTTCGATCGGAGGAGAGCCGATATAATCCCCAGCCGAGCCGAACCGGAGTGATCTTTAGGAAGGACGACCATTCGGACATTAGGAGATCCTCAGATCGGGTCGGGTCGGGTCGGATCTGATGGGTTCGTCGTGAAGGCCGATCCGATCCAACGGATAAGACGCCGAGCCGTGAGGTGACGTGGAAGTCTAAGCACGACTGTTGAAAGTCAACTCCAAAATCGGTTTTGACCAGCCACGTGTCGAGCCATGATTAGCTGTTTGGATCGGTGTGGGTTTTCCCACAAACACCAAGCATTCCTTTCTTTTGTTGTTCACAATCGGTTTCTTTATTATTGAATTATGGATTTGATTTCATACTTTATACTATTGTACGTTGTGTAAATATCACAAAAGATCGCACAACTAAGATCAGGACTAAACGTTCCTTAATTATCAAATGAGATTGATTGAGGGCCATAAGATCCTCAACCCTCTAAATTGAATAATGACGAGAAGATCCTCAATCCTTATTCACTACAACATTATCTAGCAAAGTTCACTAATTTTTTTTGTTGGCTATTAATGCAGCTACCACTATTTTTGGTATGGATTGCCCATTTGTACCTGCACTCACTATAGTGCATGTTGAAGATATTTGTTGGGGTGGCAAGAGAGTTAAGGACACCCAAATGTAGGAATGGTGGAAGATTTTGCCAAAAACTATCATGTGTCATGAGTCATGACAGTCTGATAAGTAACTTCTCACCAATGTTGCGGATAGTTGGTTTCAATTTTTCACCATATCTAATGAGGTTGCTGTATTGGTGAAAGATTGATATTATTAAACAATGATATGTATTCTTCTACTTAGTAGAATCTACTATCATTCAACGTGAACTCTTCAAAACATAAGATAGGAAGATAATACAAGATACATTGCTTTGTTTCTACTCCCTAGATCAAGTAAAATGATCCTAACTTCTCCCTCCATGCTCTGGATCTCTTATTTCCTTTAAGCTTCTTGTTTTTTGACCTTTTAAGTCACCAACACCAAGCCATTTGACATTTGTTGTAATTTGCTAGGCTGTCTTTACTTACATGGTGCCAGAGGAGCACCACAAAGACAATCGTTCCCCAGAAATGCAGTAGCAGCAAACTTGGTGGCTGGAATTGGTCCACACAAATGGTTATAGCTCACATTCAATCTCTCAAGCCCCGAAACCGCCTTGGGCACCTTCCCAAAAACCAAATTCCTGGACAAGTCCAAGTGCTTCAGTGTCTCCGCAATCTTCAAGCTTTCCAAGTTAAACTTCAACTTATTTCCCGAAGCCCAAAAACCCACCAAGAAATCAGTCTTATTCAACAACCCAATTGGACTGCCCGTAATTTCATTCTCAGATAAATCAATATAATCAAAGAAATAGGTTTGCGCAGGCTTCCAGTTCTCCAACTTCAACTTGATCCCACACTTTGCAAGCTTCAGAGAGTAAATGATTGGCGAAGAAGTAACCCATTTTGGGATTTCCTTCAAATGGAACTTGTTGTACGACAGATCAAGGGACTCAATGCCTTTCACGTTCAATTGTGGAAATGGGTCGGAAAGGTTGTTATGAGAAAGATCGAGGTTGAAAATCTTGGTCAAATTGGCAAATCTCTTAGGCACTATTCCAGTGAATCGATTGTGAGAGAGATCAAGGGTGTCAAGGGCCTTGAAATTTCCAAGAAAATCTGGGATTTGACCTGATAAGGCATTGTGACCAAGCTCAAGGTAAGCTAATTTTGGTGCTAAAGAGGAAATTGAAGCTGGGATTTTCCCGGAAAATTGGTTGCGAGAAAGACTAAGGACTCGGAGGTCCGGAAAGGATCCGAAAAAATCGGGTATGGAACCCGATAACCCGTTTCGCTCAAGATTCAAAAGGGTGAGGTCCTTGAGGTTTTTAATGCCGTACGGTAACGACCCAGATAAGAGGTTACCACCGAGGTTGAGCTGAGTCAAACCAGTCAACTGGGAGATTGAACTCGGGATTGGACCAGTGAACCGGTTAAAAGAGAAACCGAGTGAACCGAGTTGGGTTAAGTTTCCGATCTTATCGGGTATCCGGCCCGAAAGCTTGTTGTTTTGGATGTAGACGTATTTGATATTGGGCAGTCGGAATAGGAGATCAGGGAATGGACCCGTGAGGTTTCTGAGGTTTTGGAGATAGATGCCGTCTAAAAATTTGAGTTTTGAGAGAAAGGGTGAGATTGTACCCGATAAGAAGCTGTTGGGTTTGTCGGGTTGGCCCGAGAGAGACAGCATTGTGACCCGGTTGTCGAGACAGTTAATGCCCGCCCATGTGCAGCAATCCGTACCCGGTTTCCACGAGCTCAGCATGTTGGATGGGTCAGCTGCGATGCCTGATTTGAATGCAAGTAGACCCGCTTGGTCGTCCACGTGGCAGGCCGCTGAGATGGGTTTGAGGCACTGGAGGGTGAGGATAGCGAAGAGGAGGAGGGGGAGGTAGTTCTTCATGTTCATGTTTTAGTTTCTGAGTACTTCCAAATTGGCAAAATGAGTTTGGAGACGCTCAGAGTGAAGAAGAGGTAAAGGGCTTTTATAGAAAATATAAGATAAGTTTGACTTTGAATCAATTGTAGTTTGACCAAGATTATATTGATTAATTAGTGTCCAGAAACTTGTAATTGAATCAAGGTGAAGGGGTTTTATATGAGAATTACAGGAAAACCAATCTTTTAGTGATTGAGGTGCACGTCCCAAGAAAGCAAGCAGGCAAAGCATAAGCATTATTCAATGAATCTAAATTCAATTCAGTGAGGACAAAGAACTTTAATGACCAATTGAACCCCAGTGGTCAAGCCTGTCGGCTGACCTTTGTTTCTCATTGCTTCTACTCATTTAATTTTGAGAATTACTAGAGTTTTGTACTTTTACGTGGACTAATAAAATTGAGTCATAAATTGCTCTAAAATTTATAACTAAACATATTTTTATCTTTCTTAAACATGCAACCAAACACCTTAACAAACCCCCACCCAGTCAACCCAGAAGTCACACCACCACCCATCCTCACCATGGAGGCTCCAACATCGGCAACCTCCACCCTCAGTGTCAGCGTCGGCGACCTCCACTGCCGGTAACATCTACCACCGCATAACCATTAGAACCCCCTCCCTCATCTTTCTTCCTTTTTTTTCCTCTCTCTTAAACAGTAGGAGATCTACTAATCAGGGCCGGCCTTGAGGCTAGGCGGGCTGGGCGACCGCCTAGGGCCCAGCCTAGTTTAGGGTCTCTTATTGTAAATTGGGCCTCTCTCTCTTATTATGTTATTCAGTATTTCAGTCCACTAAATTAAAAAAAAATTTAATTGTATATTAATTTTTGTCAAAGGTAGTAGAAGACAAAATGATTAAATTTTTCACTTTTTCCAATCTCTTCCTTTTCGTCTCATCTATCTCCATTGTGGCCCAGTACTCTCTTGCTTTCCTTTTTTTATTCACAGTACTCTTGCAGTCTTTCTTTTCTTTCTCTTTTCATAATTTCATTGATTTATTCTATTTCTATTCCTCTGGACCTCTTCGTTCGTCTATGTCACTCTCAATCACACAGTACAATTGAAGAGGAAATAAAGGAAATCTAAGAGAAAGCTAAAAAGAGGTAAAACCTTTTTTATTTTTCAATTTGGACTTAGATTATTAAAATTAAAATTGTTTAAGAAATTGCTTAACAAAATTAACACACTTTCTGAATCTATATATTTTTGTGGTTTGGGCTGTTTGGCTTACAAATTACAAATTCACAATATATATAATATATTATATATAAATTGATTATCAATTTTTAATTTTTTATGAGTGTATTCATATATGCGAAAAAATTTGTTTGTTATTGATTTTTTTTTATTTAACTCAATTTAGTTATTATATGAGGGCCTCAATTTTTAATCTTGCCTAGGGCCTCTTAAATCCACGGACCAGCCCTGCTACTAATACCAAAAATTTGTAGCTCTACAACCCAAAATCACAACCAGAAACCCAATATCATCCCATGTCCCTTCAATCAAACCAAAAGGGTATCCAAAAAATTCAACACAAAATAATAAATCTCAGTGGGAAAAAAAAAACCGCAAATCTTTTTACAAAGAAGGGGGGTCGCCGGTAGTGGGGGGTCTTTGGTGATGTGGGGTCGCCGGTGGGGGTGCGTCGCCGGGAGGGGATAGGTTGCTGGGTTGAATGAGTGGGGATGGATGGTGATGGAGTTGCAGGGTTGAATAGTGGGAGTGTTTGGCAACATATTGAATCAATTTTAAAACAACCACATGACTCAATTTTATTGGTCCACATAGAACCTCAGTACAAGATAAGCAAGTATTCAAATCTCAATACCCAAGTAATTAATTCCCTTTAATTTTTACCTACAGTTCATTGTGTTATTATGCCCCTTTTAACTTATTTATGTCAAAATAGTTTATTAGTTAGGGTCAGTTTGGTATTGCTGTGAGAAAAAACAGCTGTGAAGTAAAGTCAGCTGTAAAGTAAAGCAGTTGAGTGTTTGGTAAACAATGTTTTCAAAAGTACTGTGAATGCAAAAAACAATATCAAAGTGTTTGGTAAATGTTAATGTAAAAGTGCTGTGACTGTGTATAATTACTAAAATGGACATGATGCTGAAAGTGTATTTCACTTATTTATTTGGTTTCTAAAATATTTTTTTACTTATTTTTTAAATTTGTGGCTACAAATTTTTATTAGCATTAATTTTTTTAAGAATAACATTATTAAATAAGTATTCCTATTATTTTTTTAAGTATATTATCATTTTAATCGTACAAATAAAATATCATAATTAATTATTACAATATAAAATATAACTAACAATGGAAATATTTTTTAATTTAAAATAAATAAATAAAAATTATATAAATCAAAAAGGGTAGTATGGGTAAAATAAAATATTTATTGTTGTTGTGATTCACTGGAGTTTTCAAAAGCACCTAGAAACTTGCTTTCTGTTTTTGCTGTGTGGAGTTGAGAATTGTGGGGGAAAGCAGTTTTTTATTTTTTTACCAAACACCAAAACTGCTGTAGGTGATTGAGAATTGTCATCTACAGCAGTTTTTGGATCCTCTACCGCAATCCCAAACGGGGGCTTAGATCTGTCACATTTTTTATTAAAATGGTCATGTATATCCTTAAAAATGAGGACATGTGTCAAACACATATATGTGCCATTTAAAAAAAAAAAAAAACATGTATTAGACTTAACAAAATTGACTATTTTGAAACAAAATAAAAATTAAGAGAATATATAATAACATATAGTAAAATTTATATTCTAAGCTGACACAAGGGCGGCTAAAATTTTTCCTTAAATTTACACATCAAATTTTGTTGATAAACTATAATAATATTTATTAATGAAAGCCGCTATGCGAACCCAATTTTTTTATGAGTCGCCTTAACAATTAGAAAATTAAGATTAAATAACAAATCGCAATAATTTTTTGGTATAGCATGAAAACTATATAATATTTCAATTGAACTACCAAATTTAAATGTAGTTTTTTAGATTCGGTCACAAATAAGTTGGCCCCATTGATTTGAACTTTTTTCATTTTACATTTTTATCCTTTGGCCAACATATGATGAGTGTTAGTTAAAATTTATAAGGTTTTGACAAAATTGGTCTTGAGGCTTTTATATTATTTTGAAAATTTGCTAATGTAGTCTCAACTTCACATTTAGTTGTAACTGTACGACACTCACAATTTCAAATTTAGTTGTGACTGAATGACAGTCACAGTTAAGTTGTGATTTAATTGAATTTTTTTGTAGAAAAATTATACTACAATATAGTATAAATAGAGGTCAAAACAATACTTTTACTCAAAATAATACATAGTATAGTGGTATGAGTTGTCTCTTTCATTTACTAAGACAGTCACAGTTAAGTTGTGATTTGATTGATTTTTTTTTTAATACAATATAGTATAAATTAATGTAATATTATTTTTATTTTTTGATTGTAGTGACATGTGATGTAATATTTATAAATTTTAATACCTTTTACTTTATTATTTTATTTGATTTTTTAACTAGTATCTAATTTGAAATGCTATTTAATTTTGGTATCTAAACTAAAAAGTTATTGAAATTTAATAGTTAAAATCAATGGACCTCCTAACAATTTAATAAAATGTTAATTTTTAATTTTATTCTAATATAAATTGACTATTAAGGACAAACATTTAATCTTAAAATTTTAAAAATAATTAACTTATACTATACCCAACACTATTACTATACTCAACAGTTCTGTATACCCAACATCTCTACTTATCTCTCAAACATCTCTACACACTTCTCTTTAACAAAACCCTAAACCCCACTACACTAAAATACTCTATATCAAGGCAGGGGCAGCGGGACATGAATAAAAAGAAAGTCAGATATATCAAATAACAAGAAATTGATGGTGATTTCCGTTATTAATTAGACTATCTTAATTAATCAAATTAAATTGATGGCAAATTTTCCTTTATTAATTAAACTATCTGGCTAATTGAATGTATAATGGAGAAATCACTATTCAACCAAAAAAAAAATTGCAATGGCATCAGTGTTTCTGTACCATGTCCTGGGTGATCTAATGGTCGGGAATTAAGCTAGGGATGGTGGAATTCTGCAAAACAGAGATGGTGGAGATGGCCATAAGAGCGATTGGAGAGTTAACTGAATGTTGGATAAAATTTTGCTTTATGCCATCTTAGTTTTTGGACATTTAATTTTGCTTTTGATTCTTTTTTCGGTTTTCTCATAACTTAATTGTTTTTGCTGTCTTATTTGATGTATCTAACTTTCTTATTATTATCTTATTTGTGACCCCATTTGGTCAATTTCTTGATGGTGATCGATTTCCTGTAGTGATGATGTTGGGTTTGGGAGAGGGTGGTGACGATATTGGGATTGGGTATGTTTGTTAGGTATAATAAGAAAAATTGTTGGGCGTGATGTTGGGTTTTTAGTTGAGTTTTAATAAGGGTAGTTTAGGAAAAAATGTTGGGTGTACTAATAAGTTTTAAAATTTTTTAAAATTAAGGTGGGTGTAAAAAGTGTGTTGAGGCTATTGATAAAAAAATTGGGTCCGAATAGCAGTACCCTTTATTCATTTTTCGTCAATTTCGTACTTTATTTATACTTAAAAAAATACTGATATATATACATTTATTAATTCATTAATCTCTAAGTAGATTTAATAAACGAACAAAAATGTTGTATACTTAAATAAATTTAATTTTTAAATGAGTTATTTCTCGCTTTTCATATTAAACCGGATTGAACATTATTGTTATGGTTAACTAGAACAATGGATAACATTTAGAAATTTGTATCTATACTCGAATATTTATATTTGGGCCAAATGCACTTTTGGTCCTTATACTTTAACGAAACTTACAGTTTGATCCTATTTTTTAAATTTTGGAAATTTTAGTCTCATACTTTTATTACATTTACAATTTGATCCAAATCGTTAATTAGGTTTAAATTATTAGCGGAAATATGACATAGTATAGATGTTTTTGTAACGCTCCGAACCTCGGGCCCATAAAAATATTGAACATCAAATTTTTAAACTTGTCTTCTCTTTCTTTTGAGTCATGCACAACAACATAAGTGCATACAGTTTTTCCAAAAACATTTAAACACACTACTGTGTAAAAATAGTTAATAAACCTGCAAAACACAAATAACCACACTGCACCATATCCATGGTATACCGGGTCATTCAAACAAACAACTTGGTAAGCTCACTAGAGCTCGTATAAGTGAAATGACTTAAATAACTAACCTCATTAATCACCTCAATTTCCCTACTCAATAATAATCCACAATAAAATCCATAATTACTCAATCACATAATAATTTCATCGATAATAATAATAAATCATTCTGACAATCAATTGTCTAATCGTCAACTATTAACCTCAACATCAATCATTCACATCATAATTAATAACCTCAATGCATAATCACCATCATTTCCATCCTCAAGATTCAAGCCTAGACGTTACCAAGTCCTAGCCAAACCAAATCCTAGCAAACAAATGCAATACAAGCAAACAATACAAACAATCATCTATCTAATTTCACTCACATCGCTATTTGAAATCCCCAAGTTTTAAAACTATTTTCGAAATCTTTTCTAAAACGTTAAAAAAAAAAAAAATCATTTAACATAACATACATGAATAAAACTGATATGCAGTCATTTATTGAGAACTTTCTAAATAAAAGTATCATGCAAAACTAGAAGTTCAAGAATCAAGATAAAGTATAAAAAGAACTTCTCGTTTAAACTTTTGTAATAGAATTCCTTGGAAGAATAATGAAATTACACCATACTGGTACCCGTACTGTAGACAATGTCCTGGCCACAATCCCGCGCACGGGTAGGTTCAAACCCTGGTCACAATCTCATACATAGAGGTCGCTGCACGAGCATACTCGTATCATAGCCACAATCTCGTATGGAGAGGTCATTTCGCACGAGCAGCCTCGTATCCTAGCCACAATCTCGTACGGAGAGGTCACTACGCACGAGCAGGCTCGTATCCTGGCCACAATCTCGTACGGAGAGGTCACTACGCACGAGCAGGCTCGTATCCTGGCCACAATCTCGTACGGAGAGGTCACTACGCACGAGCAGGCTCGTATCCTGGCCACAATCCCGTGCATTTTTCACAGGCAGACTCGTCCGATCAATACGTGCATTTACACAGCAGTTTTTAAATACTCTTTAAATTTCTACTGACTTTTGAGATAAATGGTTAAGCATTTTTGAATTCCTTCCAAAACTCTCCTTAACAATCTAACTCATCAAAAATGTGTCTTTTCTCAAAATCACAACATCTCAAACCAAACATAAATATTCAAATAAATGAACATCCAAGTTATATGAAATCTTTTAATAAACTAAGTAACAATTAAAGACCCCCTTTTAAAATAAAGAATTATTCGATATGAATCACATCTAAAAGCTTGTTGAAAATATTTCTTAATCGTCTAAAATATAAATTCCAAGATAAGCGAAATCAAACTATACGAATGGTTATCTAAGCAAACTTAAGATTTAAAACTCAAATCGATTTCAAATTAAATCAAAGAGAAATCACATGGTAAAACATAATTTACCACAGTTTACTCCTAGCTATGCCGAAACCTTTCCGAAATTGATTCCTACTCACGACACCTCACTTGTTTGCCACTCAAATCATACCAATACTTCCTCAAAAATTAATTTGATCAATTCTGTATAATAATTGCCTAATCATCATTCATTAACCTCGACAATAAGCATTTTTTCTCTAATTCAACAATTATTCTCAGGGCAACTCTATAATTCCTAATTAATTTCTTAGCCTCAAATCCTCATAAATGCATTCTCATGATTCAAATCCTACACTTAGCCTTCTCTAACATATAACAACAAACACACAAAACAGACAATTCACTAACGGTACTCTACATTAAAATCCGATAAGTTTCACTCACAGTACAACCACGTGAAATGACCGAAATGCCTTTCACAGCGCCATTGCTCGGATATCAAATCCGGCAGCATAACGGCATCAGGAATAAGATTTCCCGAGCCCGTGTACCTGTTAAGACCAGACAACCAATCAAATACAAAAACATTCATAAATGGCTGTTCAACGAATGAAACGGGCAGTAACTATTACACACGGTGGCTGCCCAGCCCCAAACAACACACAAATATCGACCAAAAGGACTTAGAAAGGTTCTTAGGACTTCAATTGAGCGGAATTGGGTCAAACGACCACTAACTCGCCGCCACAAGTGGTGGTTCCGATGGTGGCAGCAGTGGCACGAACCTGGAAATACCCAAAATTAACTACAATTAATCTTAATTGCACAATAGAACCTTCAATTGCACAAAAACAACTCGAATTCAAGTCTAATTTCAAGATATTCGAAATAGGCATAAACCCTAAAACCGAATTTCCAATTTCTCAAAATTGGACGTGCCCACCTTAGGGGAAAGACTACCCATACCTCGAGGATCAATTCTCGTAACTGGATCGACGGCCAATTATCGCCGGAAACACCAGAATCTGTGGTGGAAGCCGGCGGTGTCATTCCCCTTTCTCGGGTCGATTTGCTGCACGTGGCGGCTGGCCGGCAACGGGGAGGGGCGGGTTGAGTCGGCAATGGTTGCCGTTCGTCGGGGGAAGGCCGGAGCAAGAAGCTCCAGTGTGTAGCAGTGGCTGCGCGTGCAGAGAGAAGGAAGAAAGAGAGAACTGTCAGGGAGAGAGAGAGAGAGTGAGAGAGAGAGAGAGAGAGAGAGAGAGAGAGAGGAGGAGGAGGAGGCTGAGGCGGTGGCGGTGGCGTTGCTGCCTCCTGCCCGGACGACGAGGGAAGGTGGTCGGAGAGAGAAGCTCGGGGGAGAGAGAGACAGGGAGAGAAAAAGGATCGGGGAGAGAGAGAGAGAGGAGAGAGAAATGTGATATAAAAAAAACTAATTTTGGGTTTTTAAAATCCATTCCACTAATTTTAAAAGCCAACTTTGGGTCAAGCCCAATTTAAAACAAAAATTAAAATTAAATTAAAACCTTTTTAATTTTCAAATAAATTCTCAAAATCCTTAAAATAAATTCTCAAAATATTTAAAATAAATATTTGAAAAATACGAGGTCTCACAATTTTGGACATTTTAAATAACTTATGAGTGGAACTTATTTAAGTAGGTGACATGGCCCAATCACACTTGGACACATCTTTTTTTTTCTTAATTATTTAAGTTTTTGTCTTTTTTTTCTTTCTTAATTATATTTTATTTAACTTTTTAAATTATTATTTTTAAACTATATTAATCACGAAATGTCTAAAATATTCATTCATATGCGCTGCCACATTATATTTCAGTCTAAAAAATAAACACAATTAATAGTTTGGACATAATTGCAAACATAATAAAAGTACATGATTAAAATTTTCAAAATTAAAAAAATAGGAATCAAAATGAAAATTTTGTTAAAGTACATTGACCAAAAATATATTTTGGCCTTATATTTATCATGTGAAGGATATTAATGATCCAACTATCATATCTATTATCTAACATTTTTTAGTTTGGTCAACTGTGATCTAACATTGCCACGACTCACCACTCACTCACTAACAACAACCCACCATTTATCACACCTCCCCAGCCTCCCCACCATCAGTCATCAACTCATCACCATCAGAAATGTTACCATCGTCACTACAAGTCATAGTCGTGGCCGGCTGCTGCTACCATCACCATCAAAGTATCCGTACTAGTTGACACCGCCATAGTTCTTAGTGATATTATTTTTTAGTCAATAAATAATACTTATTTATTTCTCTTTTATAAATCCTTTGACCTTTTTGTATAATATTTGATAGGTTTATTTGCACATTTATCACTTAAAATTATGAGTTTTTCCCGCTTTATCTTTTTAAAGTTTATTTTCTCACTTTACGACTTATAAATTTCTCTTGTATTTCATATAACCCACAACCGTTAAATCCGTCAACTCCACCATTAATACTGAGTGGCTGAAAAAACGAAAATGCCCAGCCATGTAGATGTCATGACAACAATATTAATGGTGGAGTTAACGGATGAGTTTTGTGAGACAAAGGAGAAACTTATAGGAGGTAAAGTGAGACAATAAACTTTAAGGAGGTAAAGTGAGAAAAATCAATAATTTCATAGGATAAGTGTGCAATTAAGCTTATTTGATATTAGGGTTTTTTTTATTTAATAAACCCCACCAAAATATAGGAGGTATGCAGATTTGCCATTCAAGAAATTTTTTTTTAATATTTTATCACCTAATTTTATCTTTACATGACCATTTGACATCTATCGTCCATTTTTTTTTGTCAAAATTTAAATTATTTTCACTAAACTACCCATTATACCCTTGAAATGAAAAATACTTTTAAATGAATCCAACAATTTGCTCACTTTATCGCATTAAAAATTTGGCTCAAGTACATTTACATCCACCAATTATAGGGTCTATTTCAAGTTGGTACACGAATTATAAAATATTTTAAATTTCTCCATTAACTATAAGGTTCATTTCAAGTTGGTACACGAATTATAAAACATTTCAAATTTCTCCATTAACTATATGATTCATTTCAAGTTGGTTCACGAACTAACAAAAAACATACAGAATAGTAGACAAAACCGGGTTGACAAAAAAACCGGACCGAACCGGATTATTTATATACATTTATATTTTTTTATTTATTATATAAAAATGATATATTTTGAATAAAAAATGTATAAGGTGTTTTTTGCCCATGCTGGGTTGGAATCCATGACCACTTGAGGATAGTAACAATGTGAATTTTCACTACACCACTTAGCCACTTATGATATTCAAGTACATGCAATATATTTATAGGCATACTGATACTTGAAATATAATAATTTAAAAATCTGAAACCTTATACCCTAAACCATAAAGTCTGAAACCTTATACCATAAAAATTAACCCTATACTCTAATAATTTTAGTATATAAACTATAAATTATAGTTTTAGACTTTTAGTAATATTTTTACAATATAGAAACTATAAATTATATAAAATATAAACTAGTAATAAAATATATAAAAGTCTAAAAATATTACTAGTTTATATTTTATATAACTTATAGTTTCTATATTGTAAAATTATATTACTAAAAGTCCAAAATTATAATTTATAGTTTATATACTAAAATTATTGGAGTATAGGGTTAATTTTTAAAGTATAAGGTTTCAGACTTTATGATTTAGAGTATAAGATTATGATGTAGAATACCAATTATAATTTTATAAATTATTATATTTCAAATATCAGTATGTCTATAAATATATTACATGTACTTAAATATCATAAGTGACTAAGTGGTGTAGTGAGAATTTACACTTTCACTATCCTCAAGTGGTCATGGGTTCAAACCCAGCATGGGAAAAAAACAGCTTATACATTTTTTATTCAAAATATATAATTTTTATATAATAAATAATAAATAAAAAATATATAAATGTATATAAGTAATCCGGTTCAGTCCGATTTTTTTGTCAACCCGGTTTTGTCTACTATTCTGTATGTTTTTTGTTAGTTCGTGGATCAACTTGAAATGAATCCTATAGTTAATGAAAAAATTTGAAATATTTTATAGTTCGTAAACCAACTTGAAATGAATCCTATAGTTAATGGGGAAATTTGAAGTATTTTATAGTTTGTGGACCAACTTGAAATGGACCCTATAGTTGATAGGTGTAAATGTACTTGAGCCTAAAAAATTTTGATGCAATTTTTTATTAATCTTAAAAAATGAAAAAAATCTATTAATTTGGCTTACTTGCTGCAATTATCCATAAATTTTTCATAGAACTTCAATTTAGTCCAAAAATAGTCTATAAAATATCAGTGTGTCCCCAATCTAGTCCAAATCGTCCATTCCATCTAGTTTCTTGTCTATTTGGACTAAATTTTGTTGACCAAATTGATATATCATACATTGCGATGTCGCATACTAAATTGAGATTCAGAGAAAATCCCATAAAGTCTGCAATTAAGCCTATTAATTTTGTACTTGAGTGCTTAATTAAGTGGACTACTACTATTTAAGCAATACTAGTATGCTAAATGAAACGACATCTTTAGGTCAATTTATCTCCCTCTAACACCACATCTATTTCACGCATTGTATGGTGTTTGTATTTTGGTCTGAGATGAAGTGATTGCAACAAAATGGCGTGGAGGATAGCAATGATAAGGAGTGGCAGAGGGAGCATGGACTGCATTTTGGGCATGAGGAGGTGGGCCCTCACCCACATAGCAGCCATGCCTCTGTCGTTGGCTGGGGTCATTGAACGCAAGAACGCATCGTCACCGTTCCTTCTGCCTAAGTTTGATCAAGTGCCAAAGAAGGATAACAGCGTCGAATTCGGGTTCCCGAGTTTCTCATTTGGTGGATCCATGGACCTAATGGATGTCCCCAAAGAAAGGTATATGGTTATTTTAGGGTTTACAAAAAAAAAAAAAAAAAAAAAAAAAAAAAAAAAGATTAATGTCATTTTGTTCTCCAGACTATTACATTTGTATTAGTTTTCTCTCCAGACTTCTAATTTGGAAAATTAAAAACTCTGACTTTTTCAATTTTTCCAATTGAGGACTTTTCGTCAATTTATACATTTTTCATCTAAATTTAGCAGAAAATGAAAAAGGTCTAAATGGAAGGGATCATTTTGCCTTAAAAAAAGACTCCACATGATTGGCACATAGTGCTATGAAAATAGAAATTTAGATGAAAAATGTGTAAATTGATAGAAAAGTCCTCTATTGACAAAATTTAAAAAATCAGAGTACTTAATTTACCAAATTAGAATTCTGAGAAGCAAACTGATACAAGTGTAATAGTTTGAAAAGCAAAATGACATTAAACAAAAAAAAACTAAATCTACTTTTTTTTTTAGTATCTTTTGTTTACTATACGCAATTAGTTTTTTTTTTTTTTTTAACATTTCTTATATAATAATGAAATTCATACAAAATTCTATCTTGGGAAGGACTTGGGCAACATGTTTCTATAAATTTGAGCTTGCTTTTTGAATATTCTCTTTCATCACTATTTACCAATCCTGTTTCTTTTGGTGTTGGTGTTGCATGAAAATAATTAATTGATGAGGCTTGAATATCCAACTAGTTGACACGTCAACAATTTCCTTCGTAACTCCTCCTAACTTCCCTCAACGTCTTCTAATTGCTTCCAACTCCCTGTAAAACAAACAAATGATTTCTAATTGCCCACTGGGAGTTTGCTCCTTAAAGGGGCTCCGATGCTTAAGTCAGTAAGCATATGGTAATGTATTTTTACTCAAGTAAGTTCGAATGTGATGTGTTACCTGGTCTTCTGGCCTCTTCCGAGCTTTATATTCATACCTTGGAAAGGTTGAGTCCTGAAATAGTAGAGTGAACCTCCATTGTGCTAACTACCAAGGCAGTTAAGCTAAGTTCAAATTTGAACCGATGATTAAATAACCAGATCAAATATTGTTCTGGGCTCAAGGCCCTTAATATGCAATTAACATTCAATAGGCTTAAACATTAACCTGACCCAATCATCAAATTAATTAATTTCAGTTACTCCTTTCTTTCTTAAGGTTTTAAGCCTTAAGGAAGAAGCTTTTCAATTACCCTTTCCAAACTTTAGCCCTTTGAGTTTTCCTAAAGAAAATCAAATCCCTAACTTCGAGTCTTCCTCCTCTCAAAAATTGATCATGGACTCAAGTGAAATTCCTTCTACCATTCCATTAAATCCTCCTAGCCAAGTCGACGTCGAGGTATTTGTTGTTGCTGATCAAATTCGTCCCCAAAAATACCTAAATCTTCTGTGGACGGAATTTCAAGCCTCGCAACAGAGAAAGATTGTTTGGAACTCGAATGTCAACATCGTCCCTACAACATCATCTTTTCTACACTCGGTCCGAAAGCTCGGTGCCTTTACCATTATGAAGGTGTTATATGCTTTCACCTGCAACCTTAAGGAGAATCTTGTTCTGGAAAAATGACCCAAAAATTGTGGCTGCTCAAACTGGTCCTGACCGAAGAATAAATAGAGATATTGAAGTCATCAACAACAAGGATGATCATTCTGCGAAAAATGTGGAAGGGATGTCTCGTGTTCAGGTTGAGCCAATTGAGACCATTGCTGTTTATTTCTCGGAAGAAAAGCAAGTTGGAATTTCTCTACCACTTGCATTCAATAAGAAGAAAATCATGGTTTTCTTATCCAAGTTTCAAAGAGGAAAAAAGAGTTGCAAGAGGATCCTGTTCTTCTTATGACCTTGAAGAAATTCAAGAGTCTCCCAAAAAAGAATTTCCCAACTCCAGGCTCTCCCACTTCAAAATCACCTTCTAAGGGAAAAGACCGAGCTCAAGAAAAAGATTGTAATCCTGGAGAATTTGTAATGGATCCATTGGTCATATCCCAAACAGAAAGCCCACATAAAGAGTTTGAGAGGAGTCCTGAATATCCCATATACCTCAAAATTGCAATGCTTAAGGTCTTTGATAGTTCAACTTTACCCATGTCATCCTTCGAAAAGCAAGTAAATGAGTTGACCATCGAAGAATCCTACATGGTTGGAGCTATTGCAGTAACTAAGGTAAATATCCTCTCAATTTTTTGAACTGAGATTTTCTTTCTTTCCATTTTACTAAGCTTGCCCCCTTTTTTTAGTCTTTATTGGACAGGGCGTCCATGGATTCTTATATGTTGAAGCTGAGAAATGAACTTAAAGATGAAGTAAAAGCTACTCGCATCAAACTTCAACAAGTTCAAGAAGTTTCTGCCATTGAGATTCCTCAACTCAAAGCTTCAATTAACAGCCTGAAAAGAGATTTATCTGCTGTTAATTCTTACTTGGACAAGACTAATGCCAAGTTATCAAGCTTGAAGGTTCTTCTGGAAAGGAAGCAATTAACGTTGGATGAAGCAAGGCAAGAACTGGAAGCAAATGTCTCACAAATTTCAACCTTAGAGTTACAGATTGTTGAAAATGTGGTCTCCCTTATTGTACTTAAGTTTAGCCTTACTGAAAAAGAGACTGCGCTCCAGGAATCTCACAAGGAGATTAGCAATTTGAAAGAGAAATTAGCTTCCTCTTATGTTTAAGATTCTCATGAATTCACTGAACTAGCCAATGCTTGCTTTTTGGAAGGTTTTGAGAGCTGTAAAGAGAAAATTAAGAAAAATTTCTCTGACTTAGAAAATTTGGATGTTGTAATTCCTGATCAAAGGGATGACAACCCCCAGTAAATCTGTCAAGAACTCAATTTTGTAAAGAATTCAAAATTGAATTCAATGGTTAATTTCAATGAAATGTAATTTCATTAACTTAATTTTATTCTTGTCCACAAATTTTGTTTTAGTATCCTTTGCATGATTTTTTTAAAAAATAAACCATGTATTGCCTCTTGGGCCACATCCAAGTAGACTGACCCTCAGGCTCTTTGCAAATCCAAGTTTTAACTTAGTTTTGGCCCAAGTTGTCGAGCTTTAAATAAGCCCATTCCTTTGGTGGGAGTTTATTTTTCATATTTAAGGAAAATAAACCAACCCCCATTTTAAATTTAATGATCTTCAAAGAAAACATGGCACCCTTTCATCTTCTAAGATGAATCGTGGGTACGTTCTTTATGTCCAACCGCCAAACCCTAAAAGTGGCACCTCTTGGGATTCGTAACGTCTCTCATGCACGTACGTTCAACGAGAAACAAAGTGGTTACCCATAATCACACCCTTTTAGTTATTGTTGAGGGGTCGTGTTATGAACTTTACAAATACCACCCCTGATACCCATTTCTATTCACTTGAACCTTTGTATCTTCAGCTTCATATTTCCAGAAAAGGAACATAAAAAATGGTAAGCTCTTCCAACAATGCATCTTCGATCCTAGCAAATGGAGTTCCAATCTCCACGAATGGAACCTTCAACCTCTCTAACGAGATTTCTACAAATGATGCCCCCTTGTCCTGTAGCGCCACCCCTTGTAATAGGTGCCAATTATGATAGGTCCTACGGAACCTAAGTATCCGATTCTGAAGATGATGAGGATTGGATCCACGGGTTAGCTGTTGAAAACGCTGCTACCCTGGACTCTTTCCTCCATAATTCAAGAAACTAGAGCGACATGGTGAATATATAGGCTCCAAACCAAATTCCTAGCGATTCAGAGGCAACTCTATAAGGCTCGCTCCACCACAGCTCACCTTTGTGGGCGCTGCATATATTAGAGGAGCAAGTTTAGAGTCATGCACGCTCGCTTCGACATGCTGAAGGATGGCCTGGACAATACCATTCTCCATCAGCACCATGCAACCATGAAAGAGAAAGAGTAGTGCTTTGAGTAGGGCTTCGAGCGCTTCAGGAGCTATGCCAAGGTTGTGGCTCCAAAATTCATGGCTTCCTGGGATGACATTAAGTCCTGGGAAGCTTCTGAACCACATGCTCCTGGCTCTCATGATGCTTTGGCTAGGGAGAGCAATGTTATGGAGAATGACAACCTCCCTCACATTAACTAAGTTTCTTGTAAGGCCCGCAGGGAAAATGCCTCACTGGGATAAATATTTTATTTTTATGTTATATATATTTTTAGGAACTTGTAATGAGCTTCGGCTCTCTTTATTTTGGAAATGAAATGGCACTTAATTATATATAAATTTTCAAATTCATACAATAGGAATTTTACATGTGAATGAATCCCCTATTGATAGAACTTCTTTAAATGCATAACATTCCATGGCCTCGGCACATCATTCCCATGCAAATCTTGAAGCCAATAAGTTCATGGCCTTCTCATTTCAATGACTCTGTATGGTTCTTCCCAAGTTGCACCTAACTTTCTTTCATTTGAATCCTTCTTGTTTGGCATAACCTCGCGCATAACTAGATCTCCAATCTTAAAATGTCTTGGCTTGACCTTCTTAGAATGATATTCAACCATCTTTTGCTTGTAATATGCTTGTCGAAGTTGTGATCTTTCCCTTGTCTCTTCGAGTAAGTCAAAGTTCATTTGAAGAGCTTCATCATTTCCTTGAAGGTCAAGTTCTTGAACCCTCAAACTCTGCGAACCAATTTCAACAGGAATTATTGCTTCTGTTCCATAAGTTAACACAAATGGCGATTCTCTGTTGAGGTCTTCTATGTGGTTCGATATGCCCAGGGAATATAGTGCAATTCATCTGCCCAATTTCTCTTTGTTGAACCCAATCTTCTTTTGATTCCTCGATCTTAATATACTTCAATTTGAAACTTCAACTTGACCATTTGCCTAAGGATGAGCTGGTAAGGAATAACGACTTTTGATTCCATATTGAACACATAACTCCTTGAATTTATGACTATCAAACTAAGTCCCATTATTTGAAATGATAACCTCTGGAATTCCGAACCTACAGAGGATATGTCGAAGCACAAAGCTTTCGATGTATTCCTCCATTGTCTTGACCACAGCCTCAACTTCAACTCACTTGGTAAAATAGTCTATTGCCACAATCAGCATTCTTCTTTGACTAGTTGCCAATGGAAAAGGCCTTAGGAGATCCATTCCCCACTGAGCAAATGGCTAAGGGCTGGTAAGGGTACCAAAGGCTCGACATGTTGATGTTTCAAACTAGCGAACCTCTGACATTTCTCACATCTTCAGACTAAATCCTCAACATCCTGTCTCATTTTTAGCCAATAAAATCCTTGCCTCAACAATTTAAAGGCCAAAGTCTTTCCTCCAAAAAGCGCCTCACACACACCTTCATGCACCTCTCAAAATGCATAATCAGCCTCGGACGAACTTAAGCACTTCAGTAGTACATAGGCTAGAAAAACTTCTCTTATACAGGTCTTGTCCAATCATAACATATCAAGCTAATTTTCTCCTTAAGCTGCATGCTTCCTCAGGGTCCGAAGGCAATTTCTCGTCCAAGATATAATCTCTAATCTCCTTGGTCCAATCATCCTTTCCAGAACCTTGTGTAATTTGTATTATCGCTTCCTTTTCTACCTCAATACTCGGTTTGTCTAGCTCTTCCACCAATATACTTAATGGAAGGGTCGCCTCTAGAGATGAGGCGAGCCTAGCTAATGCATCAGCCAAGGCATTGTGTGTTCATGAAACTTGCTCAATTTGAACATCATTGAATTCTTTCAACAATTTCTTGACTTCATTCAAATATTCAACCATGTTTGGTTCCTTGACTTCATATTCTGAATTTACCTGGTTCACCACCATCTGAGAGTTGCTAAAAACCTTGATCTTTTAAACCGCCATTGCTTTCGCCATTTGCAAACCTGCAATCAATGCTTCTTATTCTGAAACATTATTAGTAACATTGAAATTTAATTTTAAGGCATAGGGATGTTGAACCCCATTTGAAGAGGTCAACAATAAACCTGCTCCAACTCCCGTCTGGTTTGACGAGCCATCCACATTCAAGATCCAAGGCTCGTCCTTCGTTTCTTCTGAATCTACCGATATAGTGAACTCTGCAATGAAGTCTGCCACTACATATCTTTTAATTGAGGCCCTCTGGACATAATGGATTTTGAACTTACTAAGTTCGATTGACCATTTCATCAATCTCCCCGATGCTTCAGGCTTGTGGAGAATCTTCCGAAGTTGCTAATCCGTCAAAACTTTAATGCTATGTGCTTGGAAATAAGGTCGAAGCTTCCTTGATGTCACCACCGCTAATGCGAGCTTCAATTGGCTCGTACCTTACTTTCGCCCCCTACAAAGCCTTGCTCACAAAGTGAATAGGCTGCTGGGATTTCTCTCCTTGTCTAAACAACATTGAACTTACTGTCAAGCTTGAAGTAGCTAGATATAGATATAAAGTCTTATGCAACTCTGGTTTTGTCAAGATTGGCAGGCTGTGAAAATACTTCTTCAATTCCTGAAAAGCCTCATCACATTCCAAGGTCAATTCAAACTGCTTAGACTTCTTGATTGTCTTAAAGAAAGGCAAACATTTATCTGCCGCTTTCGAAACAAAGCAATTCAAGGCTGTAACCTTTCCAGTCAAAACTTGCACCTCCCTTACTGTTCTTGGAGAATGCAAGTCCAAGATTGCCTGGATCTTGTCTAAATTCGCTTTGATCCCTCTTCTAGTCACCGTGTAACCCAAGAATTTTCCTGAAATAACCCCAAACGTACATTTATCAGAATTTAGCTTCATCAGGTACTTTCGTAACACTTCGAAAGTCTTCGACAAATGCTTCGTATCTTCCGAAACCTTGAGAGACTTAGTGAGCATGTCATCTACATAAACTTCCATTGTATCTCTAATTTGCTCTCTAAAAATCTTATTCACGTATCTTTTGATATGTTGCCCCTGCATTTTTCAAACCAAATGGCATAACTATATAACAATAGAGTCCTTCATCAGTGAAAAACGCAGTTTTCTCCTTATCTGGTGGATACATTTTGATATGATTGTTTCCAAAAAAACGCATCCATGAAGCTCATAGCTTCGTGTCTAGCTGTTGCATTTACCAATTAATCGATGCGAGGTAAAGCAAGGAAAGCCATCCTTAGGATAGACCTGGTTTAGGTTAGTAAAGTCAACACACATTCTCCACTTTCCATTTGATTTCTTGACCATCACCACATTTGCTATTCATTTTGGATATTTTGCTTCACAAACGAACTAAGCGAGTCTTTTTTAGCTTCTTCATGCCACCTCTTCTCTTATTGCCACTCTTCTATCTATAGCAAAATTCCTTCGCTTTTGAATGACCTGTGTATAGCTTGGATCAATGTTTAAATGATGACAAATGACCTCGGGGTCAATACCTGGCATATTGTCATGAGTTCAAGAAAACACATCCCTATGCTCTTTCAAGAAAAACTCTAACTCATTCAGAAGCTCAAGTGGAATTTTTTTTTTCCTATCTTGACAGTCTTTGTAAGATCTTTTGGGTGAACACTTATAGTGTAAATTTGCTCCACAATTTTTGCTCCTACCCTATTATTTTCAAGTGTAGCCTTCACTTCCTCCTTTTCAACCTTCACGGTTTGCTCTGGGGTTTTTCCCTCTGAACTCATAATTCATTTACATAACATTCTCGAGATTGCAATTGATTTCCTTAAATGACTCCTACCCCAACAGGAGTTGGGAACTTCATTGTCAAGCAATAAGTTGAGGTGCTGGCCCACAGTGCATTCAAGCTTGGAAGCCCTAAAATTACATTGTATGCCATTGGCACGTCCACCAGTATGAAATTTACCATTACAGTACCGGTTCGAGGTTCTTGTCCCAGGGTCATAAGTAGTGTTATTGACTCTAAAGATTCTTCTTTATCTCCAACAAAATCCCTCAAGGTTGTCGCCAAAGGTCACATTCTTCTCAAGGTCTCACAATATATCACATTTTTCGAGCTCCCTGGATCTATGAAGACCCTTTCACATTTTTATTCACAATTAATGTCGTGATTACAAGTGTATCATTATGAGGAAAATGCAATCCTTGCATATATTGCTTGCCAAAGGTCACAGGCTCAAGCTTTTGTTGTCACACAGACAATACTTCCCAATCTTGAGGTTCGGATCAAGCTTTCTTCATGTAATTCTTTCTTCCATTCCCAAACTCTCCTCCATGAATGAACTGATTCACTTCTCCTTTTGGTCTCTGTTGGAAGGTCCCATTTTTTCTCTTTTCCAAACTCTTTTCCCTTTTTCTTTCTTCCATTCCCAAACTCTCCTCCATGTAATTACCTCATACAGTTGAAGGTCCCTTTTTTTTCTCTTTTTCGAACCTCCTTATCTCTTTTCTTCTTTTTCTATTGACCATTCGATGTCGAAGCCTTGTCACTAGAGGTCTCAACTTTTGCATTTGTCTTCTAAACTTTCAAAAGGTCATATGCGTTCATATATATGTTTTTCTGCTCTCTAAAAGTTCTTTCATACTTGAGGGTTCATGTTTTCCCAGTGAATAACTGAATTGGGTAGGTTGTAATCCGTTTATCAAGGCTTGGATAACAGATTCCTCATGAATTCCCTCCACTCCAAGTGCTTCGACATTGAACCTCTGGAGATACTTGCGAAGCGGTTCGATTTCCCCTTGCCTAATTTACATGAGATGGCTCGAACCACGCTTCGTCTTTTTACTTCCAATAAACTAGGCATCAAAAGCTTCAGCAAATTAATTGGTCGAAACTTGCCACGCTCCTAAGAGGAGGTTTACTGAACCAAACCCTTGCACCCCCTCTCAATGTTATCTCAAATTCTCAACACATTATGGCGCCTGGCACCAAATAGAGTCTCATTTGTGTTCGAAAGGTCTCGAAGTGGTCCTTTGGGTCTAAGTTCCCATCATAAAGTTCTGAAGTAGGAAGTTTCAATCTAGGTGACATTGGGTATGCTTGGATTTCTCTTGCCAAGAGACATTTCAAATCCATAAGCTGCAAGGTGGGAGGTACATATCCAAGTTGAATCTACCTCTACATCTCCTTGTTCTTCCCCACGTCGTTGATTTTATGAAGGTTCTTCCCTTTCTTGGTTCATTTGATCTAGCTTTTAAACCACATTTTGTAAACCAATTGTCAAAGTTTGAAGCGTCTCCTGCATTGCTTCGAAGTATTGATTCATCGGTGGAATGTCTTGATCAAGACGTCGGGCATCATTCTAGTTGGTACTTCGAGTGTTCACCATCGGTAAATTTATTTTGTTTCCCACAGACGGCGCCAATTGATGAGGCTCGAATATCCAACTAGAATTTCCCTCGTAACTCCTCCTAAATTCCCTTAACATCTTCTAACTGCTTCCAACTGCCTGTAAAACAAACAAATGAGTTCTAATTGCCCCCTAGGAGTCTTCTCCTCAAAGGAGCTCCGATGCTTAAGTCAGTAAGCATATAGTAATGTATTTTTACTCAAGTAAGTTTGGATATGATGTGTTACCTGGTCTTCTGGCCTTTTCCGAGCTTTGTACTCCTACCTTTCAAGAGGTTGAGTCCTGAAATAGTGGAGTGAACCTCCATTGTGCTAACTGTCGAGGCAGTTAATTAGCTAAGTTCAAATTCGAATCGATTATTAAATAATCAGATCAAATATTGTTCTGGGCTCAAGGCCCTTAATATGCAATTAACATTCAATGGGCTCAAACATTAACCCGGTCTAATCATCAAATTAATAAATTAAGCCCATCATTAATATTTGGTGTTCTGACCAATAAAAATTAGGGACTTCAACTTTCTGATTTTGTGGTATGGATAATCATTTTTTGATTAGTCTCTTTAGCCATTGTGATTATCATAGTTTTTACTTTGAAGTAATTGTCTCATGTCTGAATGCTTAATCTTGTTTCGACTTATCTTTAAGGTATATGGTTTTCGCCATGTTTGTCATCAGTTAGCACCTGATTAAGATCTACAATTAATGTATCATAAAGTTTCATCTCGTTTTATGTTTTCATTGTGTTAGTCTCAACAAACGTGCTATTATATTTTTCATTTACAAGATGTAGACTTTTGACCTTGAAAGCTGTGCACTGTGTAGAATTCTCCCCACAAAAGAGGCATAAGAAATGGCTCAAAGGCCTTGAAACCTGTTTCGATGTAATCCGGTGCAAGTGAGTGCCTTCTAAGTTATTTTAGAGGGCTACTATTTGTACATCTTTTTTTTTCTTAATGCACACCATTTTCTCTCTTTTTCTCCCAACACACCCCTACCATCTTCTAAAATTTGAAATTTCTTTTTGCACACCCCTTCCATTACCAAAACACCCTTAAATTAGTCATCTCACCAAATCTCTCATTGCACACCCACCTCACCCATCCAAACCCCACACACCCTAACAACACAGCCAAACACACACACCCACCTCCCAACAGTTCTTTGGTTCACCCCCAATACCATACTTGACACCCCCTCCCAACACCACACCGGACACCCACCTCCCAACAGTCTTTTGGTTCACCCCCAACATCCATCCTAACACATTTTTTGTATGTTTGAGATGATTTGGAGTGTGAGTTTTTTAGAGTTTAAGGTTTAATTTTTGGGTGAGGGATTGTTAATATCGCAAGTCGTTCAACATTGCACTTCCGAAAATTTTTTCTTCATTCTACAGTAACCTGCTGAACATGACTGAAAGTGTTCGACGCTGTACTTTTTAACGATTTCACAATTGTTCAGCGTTGTACTTCCGAACTGTTTCTCCGATCTTGAAGCCAGACAGAGAAAGGGAGAGAGGAGAAAATAAGAGAGAGAGAGAGAGAGAGAGAGAGAGGGGGGGATGGAAGAAGGAAGAGTGGTGGTCACACAAAAGACTCAGAAAGGGAGAGAGGAAAGCCCAACACCACTCTTCCCTCTCTACTTTTTTGTATGATGCTCATCTATGCATCTGCATTGGCCCCCATAGACCCCACCACCACTACCACCTTCATCATCATCATCCTTGTCACCATCATCGCCCCACACCCTCTTCCAACAATGCTTGATAAGTGATACCTCCTTATCAAGCGCAGACATCAATTTTATGTATCTTGATATCAATGCCACAATCACCAAAAGCAGAGTCCCAAAAAGGACCAATAGTACATGGATCAAAAAAGCTACAAATTTGATCTGAAATGTTGGACCAGAGGAGGAAAAGAAGACAACCCAGATGAGAATTTGGGTTGAATTTGAGGTTTCATGAAGAAAGGACAAAGATTACAGATGAGAGATTGGTCGATTTCTTCGCCAAAATTGTAGGAGTCGGAGTGGTAACTCTGTTTTGGGTCATAAATTTTTCACAACCCATTGTCCAGTGTCCACTAAGTGAAATGCAATTCACATTTTAAAGACTAAGAGAGAGAGAGAGAGAGAGAGAGAGAGAGAGAGAGAGAGAGGTGTGCAGTGTCTTTTTACATTGGGGAAAATTTATAATTTCACTAATTAAGTGATGAAGGTGTGCAAAAAAAAATGTGTAAATAGCAGTTCTTTTATTTTATGTTTTCGTTTCGATTTGGAAGTCTATATTATTTCGAAATATTTTTTCAGTTCTATAATGAGTGTTGTTTAGTAATTAGCTCAAGGTTTGAATTGTTACTGATAATTGTCATAGAGAAACAAGTGAATCTTGGTGGACTACTTCATTAATTATTTCTGATCTTCTTTTGGGCTACAATAGAAAAAAAGACTGGTGTGCTGGCACGTCTATAACAGTAGAAGTTTTAGGGGAGCAGATGAAATAATTCTGATTGTCAAGATAATGTCCATTGTATTAGTGGGCGTGACATAGCATTGGATTAGAGGGTTTTGTTACGGGATTCTATAAAAGAAAAAGAAATTACGAAATCATTGAAAAATGATAATACAAATTAACTAAAGCATTAAATTGAACAAATTTAGATGTTTACGTTTTATTACAGAGGTATTCCAATGCTTTGGCTCATTTTTTTCATTATTTTTTTTTAAAGAACAAATATGTCATTGCATGTCAAAAAAATGTGAGAACTCCTGTGTTCTTTTGTTCTCTTATTGTTTATGTAAATCCAGCACCTAATGCCCTGTTTTAAACCAAGCATGTTGTATAATTGTTTGTGATGCTTAAATATATATAGCAATAAAATCTTCAGATATTGATACACAGCAAAACAACATTTTAATGTATAATGATATTTGGTTGCAGGGGTTGTGAGTGAGTTAAGCTGCCACACTTTAATTGCTGCAGTGGGCATAGCAGGGTTTACTGCAAATGGCTTCTTGTTCTGCCAAAACTGACAGATGTAGTTTGGGCTATTTGATCAGTGAATTGAACAAGAAATGCTTTCGGAAAATTTACCAAAAAAAATAAAATGAAAGAATGAAAGGCTTTATGCAAATAAGTGAACAAGCTTTTGTAATTTAATGATTGAAATAATGGATGGTCTGTAGAATGAAAGGAAAAGTCTCCCCTCAAACAAAAAGATTACTAGTGTTCCTTTTATGTTTTAGGTATTCTTCTAACTTCTGTGTTGAACAGAGAATCATAGATTACTTCTAATGATTTTTAGAATTAAAGAAACATAAACCATTCATAAAATTGCATTTGTATACACAGAATTTAAAGGTAAGATTTTTGCAGTGACATTCAGTCAATATTTTTGGCCCGAAGATTAAACCCAAGCTTAAGAGAGAGCATTAAAGCACACAGATTGTCTAGAATCACAAGATCATGAGAGAGTATGTGTAATGTAATTATGTAAGATTGAGATTATCCAGATCGACTTTCGATTCACAAATTGGCTGTGCAGATTAAAGGTGAAACTGTGTAACTTTTATGTACTTATCTTGGTTTTGGATTTTCTTTTAGAAATAGGATCCTCTGCCTAGATTTGTTATGGTGATATTGTAGTTGAGGCCAAAACCAGATTAATATTCACTTCCACTGTCATGAAATCTTTGAACTAGCAAGTTGTTTTTTAAAGCTCGAACATGTCATTCCCTTCTTTTGCATGCATTATGCAACATTCTATTTTGGACTCATAAACTGCTCTTTGTGAGCCTAAAATCATCTGATTACCAAATCATACTAGAAAACTAAGAAGCAAACACAGAGAAATATCCCACCCATTTTGTGGTGGATACACCCCTTTTGGAGATAATCATACATAATTATTTACAACCCAATTGAGGTCTCCAATCAACTTTTGTAGATCCCAGCAAAGTATGCTAATGGTCCAACTATAGCACCATTTATGTATGTTGCAGGCTCTGAATGACTGTAGTCACTACGGTCATCTGGGAACCCATCATTCTGATTTGGACCCCCCACAACAGCTCCAACTAAGATGTTAGGATTTGGGTTTGCTGAATAGAAGAATGGTTGGAAACCACCATCACAGCCTATGGTTTGTGGATGGCTTGCCACTGAGGGCAATGAGGATCCTCTGTGGTGAATTCTCTTGGGATAATAGGGCCCATACCCTACCATGTATGACATCTTCAGAGGGTTTACCCCTAATATGTAGTCCACCTGAAATTTTCATCAAGTCGGGCCATAAATCATGTGCATATGTATATGTAAGGTAATTCTCTTCTATTTGTCAAATATATGGCATGCTATGTTTTCATTAATTCGACATCACATATTTAAATAAGAATCTACCTAATTAATACTATAGATTAACAATTTGACAACATAACATGTCAGACTATTTAAAGGAGAAAAATTTAACAATATACCTGTTTTTTGGCGAGATTTCTTAAGACGCTTGAAGTAACAATGAGATTGCCACAATTAAAAGTGTGCTTTGTGGCAGACATGTACTTGGAATAGGTAGTAAGTAAGAAGGTTATTGAGGTTACATATTGGAGGTTACTTCCGGGCAGCTTGTATATGAGCCCTCCTATGATTTAAAGGAATGCATGGTTAGTAAATTAGTAGTAATACCAAAGGTTACATCATAACCAGCTTTGGATTACATAAATAAATGGAAGAAAGAAAAAACAAATAGATGTTTTCTGAATTACAAGAAAGAAATTGTTCAAAAGTGCAAATGGGTTAAGAAAAGAATGATTGAGATTTTAGAAATTCTAAAAATTCTCAACTCACTCACCTTGTGTATATTGTGTACTTGAAGAGGGTGAGTTAGGCAAAATCCGGCACATAAATTGCTCTGCCTGTTGTTTAAAAGGCTCAAAATTCTTGTCATTGCTCAACAAAGCCCTCTGAAAATAAATCCATTTTATCAAATTAAATACATTTATAACTAAAGAAAATAAAATGAAAAGGAAAAGGGAATGGAACTCCTTGGTACCACATGGTACAGGCATAAACTTAGAATTAATTTAATAGATCAAATCCATTTAAATAAGATGGAAAATTATTGTTAATGTATGCAATTTTACCCTTGATAATAGAACATAAGCACCAGCAAATTTGTTGTCCCAGCTGAAGATGTCTGTTGAATCACTAGCTCCCAAGGATTTCAAAAAATTGAAGTAATAAACATCATTTGTTGCTCTAAGGAGCCATGCAGCTCCCCACACCAGCTCATCCTAAATATTTTGACAAAAGCGGAATGGTTAATTTTTAATAAATAAAAAATAACATGACTATTTTCTACTTCTCTAACCCATAATTTCATGTGGCAACCAATTGGGCTGGGCCATTTACAGGTTACGGAAACCAGTTCAATGAGCTAGACCATGATGGCCCAAAACAAATGATTGTCAATAATTCCTCATAAAAGTGACCCAAAACAATGAAAAACTAAAAGTAGCCTGAATTAATCTTAAACGGTGAAGTGAAAAAATGATTTAAAATTAAAATGTAAATTAGCAATGATAAGTAACAATGTAACATACCTTATATCCAGAATATGAGCAATAAAATGGGCAGACTGCAGATCCAAGGGCATCACTGTATGCCCCTCGGTACTGAATTGCAAATTGCATCACCTTCTTGGCCGTGCTCAGAAGCAACTTTGAGTATTTCGGATCAACCTTCCGGAAAACCATAGAGGCAGCCGCCAATGCGGCGGCTGTCTCTCCAGCAACGTCTGAGCCTGGATTGCTTGGGGAGACCGAATATACAGTCCGGGCTGTGTCCATGTCTTCGGGCCTCTCCCAACACTTGTGGTCCACATTGGGGTCACCAACTCCAACGTAGAGTTTACCGGGCGTGGCTCTTGCACACTTTAGAAGGTAGTCTGTGGCCCAACGGATTGCCGCCCGGGTATCTGATAATTGGGGGCCCATGCGCTTGCCATGTTCAACTGAGCCCCATGATAGCATTGTGGTCGTGAAGGCCATTGGGAAGTTGAATTTGACATTGTCTCCAGCATCATAGTATCCTCCAGTTAAGTCCACCTGCCAAAGTCATACAATTATTTTTTTTTTTTTTATAGTGGAACTGTTTGATATTTGTGCAAATACAAATACAATAGAGAAGATAATGTCATGTTTTGATGTGCAGCTGGACCCAAATCCAATAACTTTTTATTTTTTTTGCTAGGAAATCATTTTGGCCTCTCAACTTTTGACCATATTATAGTGGAATATTGAAACTAACCTTTCTTGGGACATGCAGAAAGTAAGCACATACATGTAAAATCCTAGAATATGGGGACATTTCAGCAAAGACAATTATGTTAAAAGCCACAAAGACTTTATTTGGCATTATATTTTCCTCTTGCTATATATATGCTTATTGTCTTACGTACTAATAAATGCGTTTGGTGATATTGCAAGCATAATCAATTGAGGAATGGTAGGTGTCATAATTTTAGGGAAAATTGTACTATATCTCTATGGCATACAACACATTTTTAACCCTCAAATCTTAATAAGTTTATAAATTTTTTCACTGTTAAATCTATTTATATGCCATACAATGTGTATCATAGGCAAACTCTAATTTTAGACCATACAATGTGTAATAGTATTAATGTGATATTTTTATATTATTTTTGAATTAAAACACTTAAAACCTCTTTTAACATTCCTTCCCTATCTCTTAGACTTCCTCCCTCAGTCCCTCCACTCCCTCTCACCACGTCCCGCACCAACCAAACTACTACTGATCATATAGCATCAACCCCTCCCTCCTAACCACATTCCAAAAAGTATATATAACGAAGTTAATAAAAGAAAAAAAAAATAAGATGCAGTAGTAGTAGTAGCTAGCAGCATATTTACATTTGCCGTACGGCCATCAGAAAGGCCAGAATTGGACCTCCAACGGATTTGTTGGGCTGCGGGGAGCCTCCCGGACCTCTGTCCCTGGAAGAAGAGTATGGACTTTGCAAGGGCATCTCTGTAATTGGGATTGCCTGCAGAAGCTTGGACTTGGATCGCAAGCACATGAGAGAGGGAAAACAAAGACAGCAGAACGAGTGCCCAAGACAAAGACTTTGTTGCCATTGCTATTTGCTACTTAATTTCTAAAACTCTAAAAATTAAGCAACAGTGTGTAATGTGTAATTTGTTAATTTCAGTTGCTTCATATCACTTTGTGTCGCCTGTTATGCCTTTAAATAGGAGCGGGAAAGGGCAGTCACCATGCCGCAAATTCTGGCTTTTTGTTCAACCTTCATTCTTAATTAATAGTATATATGGTACTATTATTTAGTTACTTTTTATCATTAAACAATTAATTAGGATTTATAATAATGAAAGGGAAGCTCATATATGCAGAATTAATGTAGCCAATTAAATATATAACATCAAAATCCAACTGAATTGTCTTTTTTTTTTTTTTCAAATTACATTGATACTAACCTACAAGAAATTTTTTATATGAATTATAACATCACATGGTAGTGTGATCAATCAATTTCAATAATACCACGTGTACAATTATTAATATCTAAAACTCTAAACAATACCCTTAAAACTATATACTGTTATGTAGCTATAGTCACATACAAACATTTTCTTTATACGTACTACTTAAACTTTTATCCATTCTTTCCAATTTCACTTGAACTAAAACTCTTGCCAATTCAATGCAGATGGTTTAATTTTCTTTTTTGTGTCATTCTTTTACGCATGGTATTTGAACTCGGGATTAGTCTTATTGATCTGTTCAATATCTCATACGGCCGGCATCACAACTTGAAATTCACAAGCTTCTTTTCCTTTGTCTTTCTTCTTTCTTATTTCTCCGCCCATTGAATTGAATAAACCCCACAGTTAAGGCACCTTAATTTATTGATGTTTAATTTTGACTACTGTGCTAAGTTTATTAGCCCAATTCATCATTTTCCTGAATCTCAAGTTATCAATTATCACACTAATTTTATAATTCTATTAATGTATTTAAACAGTACAATATATGGCTCATGCATATATTAGGAATCATGATATATCAAATTTGGTAATAGGAGTGGATTAATAATATAAATTAATGGATCTTTCCAATTGTTGCCTAAATAGAATGGGAAAAAGAATTGAGAAATTGACTACTTGCTTAAGATGCTTGTAGACTCACCAAATTTATTCCATCAAATAATATGACAATTTTCCATTAATTTATATAAATATAAGTCAACTTTGAATGCCATCATACATATTCTCAAAAACATATAATATCCCTTATATATATGTACATAAATGCTTTAAAATTAACTGGTTAACAAATTAATACGAAGTTAACCACATTTTTTAGCCCACCGGTCACATAATATAATCTCATAATCTAAACCGTTTATTGTTTAGGGCCCACTTCAAAGATCACATGTGTAAAAAAAACTATATATATATAAATCGGAAATCTTTCAGTCATTTGATTATAATAATAACCATATATATGTTTTTATCGAAATATAGTATTCGCCTATTTATTTGATCATAATTAGATGACTAAATGGTTTCTGATTTGGTTGATTTTTTGCAATGATAATCTTTAAAGTGTGGCCTAAGAAAAACTATATATATATATATATGAATATGAGCACTCCAAAGCTAGCTGGTTAGCAATTTATTACAGAGCTAACCACTCTTTTGGGCCTAGCTCCTATATGAGTAATTTCAAAATTCGAACCATCTATTTTTTAGGCCCCCACTTCAAAAATTATCATTGAAAAAAGTCAATTAAATCAAAAATTATTTAGTCATCTCTAGTTTTGATCAAATAAATAGACAAACATTATTTTCGACGAAAACATATAAATGATTGTTATTATAATCAAATGACTAAAATACTTCTGATTTTGGAGATGTTTTACAAAGATGATATTTGAAGTGAGACCTAATAATGAACAATTGAGATTATGAAATTACATTCTCGTGGTAGGCCCAATAGGATAGTTTGCAAGTTAATTATCTTTTAGTGAGATACCTTCACCCACAATTCACTCAACTTGTTAACCTTTCGAGCTTATTAATTTCCTTATTTTGGTGGGTAAACCCGCCATTAGTCGAGCACAGAATATGGATTGATTGTTCCTAATTTTTCGAAGCATGCATAATGCAATTGTAGCAATAGAATTCTTGTCTATATCAAACGCTCCTAACTACCACTTTAAGGACACTAATTATGATTGGATTCATAACCATCATTATCATGCAAGGCATGCATCGGCACCTCTTTCTCTGATCATAACCATCATATAGAGTCATTTTGCATCCATATCCCATTTTGAATGTCCTGGAGGGACCACCAAGCTCAAAGTGCAAGTAAAATACTCACTCAGTGATCATCCACTAGTAGGCTAGTAGTCTTACAAATTTATTCACTAAATAATGTAGCAATATTTTATTCATTCATTCAATTATAAACTCACGTCAAATATATTAGAGTTATTTACACTTATAATCCATGAAATTTATCGTCTTTTTATATACACTGTCTGAAGTTTTAAAAATTACACATACACCTCCTGAGGTTTCAAAATTGTTACACATAACCCCCTATAGTTAGACTAAAAATAATGAGAAAATTTACAAAAAGGCATATAAGGGGGTGGAATAGCCTAATAAGATTACTTAAGGTATAAGGTTTAACCTTAATACAAATATATTTTTTTTATTTATTTATTGTTTTCTCTTGCAAGGAGGTTATATGCAATAGTTTTAAAACCTCAGACGGTGTATGTGTAATTTTTGAAATCCTAGATAATGTATGTGAAAAGATAATAAACCTCGAGAATATAAGTGTAAATAACTCAATATATTAATACGTATACGTATACTAATACATTATTTGTTGATCAAAAAAATTTGGTGGAATTTGACATTATTGTAAAGTGCTTCTTGGTGGTGTTTAATTTATGTCCGACCATTGTGTGCAAAAGCCTCGTCAACGGAGAAAGCAAGTCCATGATTTTAGGTCATGTTTAATTTGGCATTGAAGCCAAAACCAAGAAAGACTGCAAAAATAACGCCCACTTTATTGAAATTCCCCATATTCATTATTCCATCTTTCTTTTTTGTCAAACTGTAGTGAAAAGTGGAGGCGCTAATGGCGCCTTTCAGCCCTTGGATGGCGCTAACAATCCGGCTCTATTTTTTTTTTTATATAACAATGTTTGAAAATTCTACAGTGCAGTCACTGTATTTTGACCCTTTTATTTTGATGGGTTTACATTTTCACTATTATGGTATTGATTTTCTACTGTGAAATATGTTTGTTTTTTGGTAAAATACTATAGTTTGAGTTAAGTTTAACTTTGGTCCATTTAGTTTTAATTGTTATGATTTTGGTCATGTAGTTTACAAATCGTTGCAATTTTAAGACATCTTAGCATTTTTTGTTTATTGAATTGTCAAATTTATTGTGTTTTTAGTCATGTATTTTACAAATTATTTTAATTTTGGTCATATATTTTACATACCGTTAGCGATTCAATGATCAATTTAACGAATTAATGAACAAAAATGCTAGTTTGGTATAACCAGTCTATATGTTATAATATGAGTAGATGTTATTAATACTACACCTTACAAATATAAGCGCAACGTCCAATAATACCCTTACACGTTGGATTGGTTATACCACATGGCGGTATATCAGTTAAATTTGCTGAAGCTACAGTGTTACTGAGAGTCATATCGTTGTACCTAATTAAATTAAGCATAATTGAGATTAAGTGATGGTTAAATTATAATTTATAATTTAAATATTTATAAAATTTAGGGAGACTTTCATTTAGATCCTTTAGTTTTATAATATACTGAATAAAGCCTTATGGCTTTTAAAATTCTAATTAAAGTTCAATAATATTATAACCATTTCATGTTACACAATATTGATCCCTTATTTTCTATTTTTTTCACACATATCAGGCGTTGAACGATCGATGACCATTTTCAATTGTTCGACAGTACATTTTTACTTTTTTGTCAAGCCTTGGTTTGTCGGTTTTATATTAGGTTTTAAATAAAGCTTAAAATCTGATAGTTAAAACCTAATATGCAGTTTTCACAAACTTCATTGTATACCTTAGGAAGGTATGAGATTAACATGTACTCTATACTCTAAAAAAATATAAAAATAATGACATATTTCTTTGACAAGACAATGATCAAAGGACTTTATTTAGAAAAAATAAGGGCTTTATTTAGAAAAAAAAAAAAAGTCATAAGGTTTTTTTTTTTCAAATAAGAAATGTTAGAATGACTAAACAGTAATTTTTCCTAAAAATTATACTATTAATTTTATTTTAATGAAATCTTTAATTTAAGGTCAATATTGAATATATTTGAATATTTTATTTTATGACCGATATTATAATCAGTTAATTACAAAAAAACTCACTTAAAAAGTTGAATGACAAATAAGTCCACTTTGTACAAATAAGTCCACTTTTTTGTACAAATAAATCCACGTTATGTTATTTTTTTTTTTTTAAACTAAGCAAATTGTCACAGTAACAATGATTGCTATTGCCAAATAGTAGCAACTAATAGTGTATTTTTGTAATTTAAATAGGTACTGTTCTACAATAACAATGATTGCTACTGTTTAGTAGTATAATAGTATATTTTTACAATTTAAATAGTTACTGTTAGACAGTAACAATTCTGAAAGGGACTGTAGCATGCTACAGTAACACCGCTACAGTATTACTTGAGTTTCAAAAAGTGGGCCGGCTGAGAATTGGGCTTCCGCATTTGAGTTTTTTAAAAACTACTTTTGTCCAAATGGACTTATTAAAAAAAATCCAATTATAATTTTTATATTTTCTTTTCACCAAATTGTCTTTCAAGTTGTTTGGTATTTTTTAATATTTGAAATGCATAAAAATATAAAGGAAGACACACTAACAAACAAAGACTAGAACGAGTACATAAAATGAAAAAATGATAGCTAGATGTGTAAAAAGATGAAGTGTGAATGCTCAATTTATTAGAATTTTTAAGTTAATTTTTCGTATTTTTATGTATTTTTTTAATATAATTATAACAGTAAAATAAAGGGAATCGTTGATCACCAACAGTTATATGAAAAAGAAGGCCTAGATTGCAAAAGGTGTCAAGGCCTCTTTTTTTTTAAAGGTGAATTAAAGGAGACCATCCAGATGCAACGGTCACTATATCTTGACCGTGCGTCCTCATCACGCCCTGGGTGGGTGGGGCTCTATCTCTCTCTCTGAGCCACTATAGTGGCTTGTTGGCAACTTTATGCCCCCCCTCATTTTACCAAATTGGCCTTCACGTTGTGGGTAATTCCTGTAAAACCGTGCAGCCCCAATTCTGTGCAAAAGAACTATTCTGTCATTTTTCTCTCTCCTTTGTGTGTCTAAAAAGAGCTCACATGGGTGAGACCCACCCTTATTGTACTCAACATCTATTGCTTTTACCCAGACCCATGCATAGGTCTCATCTATTGTTATCAAATATGATGACTATTAATTTTTTGGCCCACTATAAGAGGATGAGAGCTATGTGATAGCCATATATGGCCCTCACAATTGTGGAAGACCTTAGAGAAAAGAGCCGAGCATTATTCTTAAATTTGTTTACTAAATTAACTTTTTAAATGATGTATGAGTAAACATATTAATAATTTATCTTTTAGAAATAGATAAGATTTAGAATAAGCTCATAATAAAATAAATCAAACAGTGCTATGGTAAACAAATTTAGTAAGTATCACTATTGATTTGAGTTTAGTAAGCATATTAATGCATGCCCTGTGTATACTTCCATTCCAGTCTTTAAATATTTATTGGGATCTCCTTATCTACTTCCTTCCTATGCTTTAGGACTAAGTTATTTTCTAAAGTATTTAACTAATTTTATTGGACTTTTCGGTGGCTAAGTTTCAATTTAAAGGAAGTGTAGCATCAAAAACTTTACTTGTTCGTTCACTCAACTTGAAAATCCAATCACAACTATGGGCATGTTAAAATAAATCTTGACCATAGCTACTAGATGACCACACAAACTTGATTAATGATAAAGTTGAAGAAGCTTGGGTATGGAAGTGGGCGGGTTTGGTTCATGATCTACAAACAGTTTTTTTTTTTTTTTTCCTTTTTTAATTTTAAATAAAGGGATACAATAAATATATAAAAAAAACAGACAGGTTTTCAAATACAATCCTAAAAACACAAATTTAATTTGACATCATTCTCCACTTATTAAACTTTAAAGTAGATTGAAAATATCAGCATGTGATATGATTCGTGGCATAAAAAATTTTCTTTAGATTTAGGATTTGACTTCAAACTTCAAACATTGGACTCGAATTCTAGAATGCGGACTGAACCTCAATTTTCGGACATGGGCCTTGAAACCCAAAATTCCAGACCCAAACTCGATCCTATACCTAGACCCATAAAAAAGCGTAATATTAATTAGGCCGTTTACTGATCACCAGTGCATCCAAAAATCTTGGGTGGTTAATGATATAATTTAGTTTAGGGTAGTCATGTGATTGAAGAGTATAATTGAAGCGCGCCCTGACCCTAAAAAGTTTGGACATCTTATTTTTCATTTAATATTCTATGCTATATAGCCCGCATTGTGTCACGACCAAATATCTCAGAGATCACACGCTTGAGCCATGAATACAGGCTTTAGGATAGTTAACTTTGATCAGAGGAAAAGCCAAAAATGATGTTAGAAGCAATATCACTAGAGAAAGAGAATGGATCAATCAGATTTAGATACTCCCCCTAATCCCCTATATTAATACTTATTTGTTTGTTGCAATTTGAAGCCTTTGAAATTTCAATACCCTTTAAAAGGTTTTTTGGCGTATAAACTTTGAAATTGAATGATTTAGGTCTTTTCATGCATTGCATTGTGCTTAGTTACAATATTTTCCATCTTTACAATAATTGCCAAGCTTCATCTTTACTTTACTCCAAATGAATTTCGTTGAAAAATAAAAATGCTTCAAATTGAAGAATTCTAATGTGTGGCGGCGGCCATCGGTGCGCAGCCATACACTTCTCGCATTCATGGCTAAATACAAACCAGGGGATATTATGTTATTAAACTATATGTATATGTAGGGTAATATTATCTTATTAAATTGTAAATTTGAACCACAACTTCAATCAAGAGTATAACTTAATCAACAATCAAATTCACAGTAACAAAAATAAAAAAACTTTAGCCCAAGTAAGTGAGGCATAATTCGTTTAGGGCCACATTTAGTAGTTTTTGGTTACATTTTAAGTGTTACATTTGGTAAAGCCACTGCCATTTTTAAAGAGAAGGGCACTGCCTAATTTGTAAAATTGCATTTTGCTGTTTTTGGAAGGAATATCAGGACTCTGTTTTTTTTGGTACAATGGCGGGCCAGACTCTCTTAGACTCTTCCTTGCTTTAATGATTTAATTGGGAGGGGTCTCAATCTCATTACTCATTTGGGTTGCAAAAGATTTTTTCCCACAATTCAGTGATTTTTCAGCTACTTATAGAAAACTATTTTAATTTTTTTGTAGCAAAAATAATATGTATGTATGCATTATATATGTATGTACGTATGTATGCGAATTTGTTTGACTTGAAAGGAAAACTTGCTTTTTTTGAAAAAAAGTTGTCCCATATATGTATGTGGATTATATGTAAATTTGTTTGAGAAACAGTGCGTTTGTTAATAATGTTATACTTACTACATTTTTATTTCAATTTTTATGTCTCATTTTACTTTACGTGCCATCATTTTATTGGATATAATTCTTCTTTTTATTTTAAGATTTTTATTTTTATTTTTTAGTGTCCAATAAAGGTATATTAATTGATCAATTTATTTTTTAATTCAAGTTCGCACTCCTATGTACCTATTGTCATGTTTATTTCAGTAACACATCTACAACTACCTTATTTTTTTATTTGATTGGTCAATCTATTTCTTCCTTAGAGATTAAGGTGAAATTTAAGTCTTCAAATATTTATTTCTTGATTGGTTTCTAAATGAGGTAAGCTTGCTGCTTGCACACATGGGATTATTTTGATTATAGTTAGGTGGCAAGCTTTGATTAATCCTAATTTAATTCTTATGGTGAGTCTTAAATAATCCTTATTTAGCTTAATTAAGTAGAACTTGACCAATTATTGAACTCCAATTGATTGACACTTATTTCTTATTGTAGACATTCACACGTAGGAGTGCTCTTAATCAAATGCTAAGATATATAGTCTTGGTCACCAAGTAAAAGTTAAAGGCTAAGAATTAGCCTTAATTGCCAAGTTAAAATCAAAGGCTAGAATTTAGCCTTGCTCGCCAAGTTTAAAATGAAGGCATGACAGGACTGCTTTCAGTTTTTATTTTATTTTTTGTCTTTTCACATTAATTTGTGGTAGTTTAATTTATCAAAACATGTTGATACTAAGCTTTGGGGTTAACTCAGGGTGATTGACTAGACTGACACACGGTGATGTTGGCGTGCTGCAAATGGCTGAAAAAGGTGCGCTAACATAGCAAAGACCAAACACCAAAACAACATCGTTATGAAGACACGAAACTTGTGGTGCAAACCCATACCCACATGTGGGTTATTCTCCAATCAGTTTTGTTTGTTTGCCTGCATAATCGACTCATTTACAACATACCTTGACTTGCATGTTGACCTATTTTTTTCCCGCTCAACCTAGTTTCAATTTTAGCCTTTGATCTTCATTTGTGGACCATTTTCAGCCTTAGATCACCCCTAAAACATCTTAGCCATTGATTTTTGCCTAAAGAACCTAGCCATTGAAGGCCAATTCCTCCCCCCCCCAAATTTAATTTGCCAGACTTTCAACCTGCCTAGTAACTAGTAAGTGATTTTTATTTATTATATATAATAGAGGAGAGTATGATTAGAAAACTGAACCATTTTTTTATTCTTGCACAAACCAAACATGGAATGGAAAATAAAAAAGTGTTTCCTAATTTGCTTTTCCAACATTACTTAACACATGAATGAAAGTCTCCCCCAGAAAATGCATAGAGAATGATTTTCTAAAAAATCAAATCCGTGAACCAAACAGGCCCTTAGCTCTTCAACATCTTGACTGATGTACAAGTTGTACAACCCAAGTCCACAACCAAAAGAAAATTTCATGAAAAAATTTGTCTTCAAAATGCATGCAAACTCGTACAAACAGGAGGATTGGTATAATAATGCATGCACTCAAGAAACAATCACCAAAATTCCTCATCACTGACAAGAAAAGTTTATCCAGCATGGCAGACAACAATCATCATGTACTCAGAGGAGTTCGGCAATAATGTACCACAAAATGAACTAGTATCACAGTTTCTTTTTCCTGGTAGCAACGCACTGATACAATAAAAGAAATCAAAAGATGGGGCTAATGTGCCTTTGGTATCTCTGGAGGATTTTATTTTTTGTTTTGTTATTTGTTCTAGATTTTCATGCCTAAAAGCTAGTGGATTCACTAAAACAGAATCCTTTATCTGCTACAAGGAACAACAACGATCATATAAACGACCATGATGCATGCTGAAGCTAGTATACAGGGCACAAGCTACCTTCATCAGTGCTTCACTGCAATTAATTACCTTCATCAGCGCTTCACTGCAAGTAATTACTATGAAACATCATCTGTCAATCCGTAAGATGGTGCATTACTTGGTTCCGTATCATCCTTCTTTTTACACACATATATAAAGTGAGAATCTGGATCTTCCAAAACAAAGTCAGGTGGCAGTAAGCCCTTGTCGGTGATAGGAATGGGTTGCAAATATGACTTTATTGTCGAGCTACTACCTTCAGGCCTTTGGAATCCTGGTCTGGCTGCGAAAAGATGGTCAAAAGGATAGAAAAACAAGATAAGGAACCTCCATTTTCAACTGTAACCACAATTAATGAACTAACAAAAAAGAAAATGTCTACAGAACAGGACCAAGCAAATCCATAGTATCACTATTTCCATTGACTATCCAAGATAAATCCCAGGAGAGGGTGGAAAAATAAATGTAATCTACAGCAGACAAAAAATCCTCAACTTCAAAGGACTCTTGTGTGAGTCCACATAATGCTATGAATATGCAAAAATTATTTGATGCATTGACTAACAAATAAACCGGGAAAAAAAGAAAAAAAATTACTGTTAGGTCATGGACATATCATCTAAAGTCTTAAACTTCCCTGACAAGAATTTTAGAAGTTTTCATTGGGCTCTCATTAGTTTCCTTCAAATAAGTTTTCCCTAAGGTCTCCTGTACTTTAGCCAAATCCTATTCACTCTCACACTTACAAAAATTTTCTCCACTCACACTATGTTTGCAATAGGAATCAAATAAGACATTATTATTCGAAAGATGTGTGATAATTGAAAGATTCCAATTCAAGTTAAAAAATATAGCATTTTTTTATTTTTTCTTTTTCTTGTCATTCTGTTGTATTTTGACAGAATACTCTGACTCGAACCTTGTTTCCGATTTTCGTCAGCAAACAAAATCTAATGTCATTGTTTCTCAACTAATTTGATTGTTGGAACGTTCTGCAATATCCTTAGCTCAATGAAAAGTCAAATTTGAAGCAATTTTATCGCTTAATTCAGGACTTGCAATTTTAGAAAATTGATAAAACAGAAACTATGTAACATACGTAACCTGTACATGCCTTCTGCAGCCAAAAACTAGCCATCAATTCTCTGTTTAAGCATTGAAATAATGGAATCTCCCAAAACCCATCTCCTCATCCTTTTCACTAAAAGTTCATCTTCTCTTACAACTCTAACCCAACAAATGCATGAGTAGAAACCCCAATCCCAAACATGTTAGCTCCAATACTTGACCTGAGCTCCTCAAAAGACCAGGAATTTGGATGCCACCGGCCCACCACAAGCGCAAATAAGTGGAAGTAACACAGTGAGCGAGGTCGAATTCAGGGTTTTTGAAGCTTATTTCAAGGCCAAAGTGGTGTTAAGACTTTATAAGGGACATGAATTAGGGATGGAAAACAATGGATTTTGTGGCTGTTCTAGGAGTAGGGCTGTGAATATGGCCTGTAAACAGCACCCAAGAGCAGGAAAGTGGTTGTTTTGTGGTTTTAAGAGTTATTTATTGGGGGTCATTAGGGCTTCTGTGATAGCAAGGCTTTCATTAAAGCTTGATGGCAGCTTAAAATTGGGTTAATATGCCGAATATTAAGTAAGAGGTAAAAGAGAAGAAGAAACAAAGAAGACAACCTAGGCATTGGACCTAGGATTAAAATTGCACCATCCAATATTGAAGAGGTATTACTGCTGTAAATTATTCACAAGTGTGTCCTTCGTTGATTTGAAAGGAATACAACCATATGCATAGACTCCTGGGGCCATTTGGATAGAAAGAGATTTCAAATCTAAGGATTTTACTTAATATTATAGAGTGACATCGCTTGATTGGATTATTAAAAACAGATCTGTATAAGGAAAAGAAGAAAGCATAGGTTTCAAATAACAACTGGATCCACTTATTTCAAATTCAAGAATATTACTTTGTACAAGCAATTTCAAATCCATTTAGAATATCAATTACATCTAGTGTTTTCACGGTTTTTTTAACTAATCTATCCCATATAACTTCTTCTAAATCATGCCATCCAAATGGAATCCTAGCATCCTACTAACCCTAATCCTATATGAACACGATTCCTAAATAGGAAACTGTTAAAATTAAATTAAAACCCTAGAGGACCAAAATATAAAGCCCAAGTACATGATAACACTTAGGGACCCTGATTTCTAAACTTAAGAAAACATGACTAGAACTATATCCATCACTTCCAAAAGGCCAGAAACATAAAACTAGAATTAATAGTAACTAAATTAAGCTATGGATGAAAGGAATCAGGTCTAATGAAACAGCATCAAAATGGCTGAAGGAGATCTCTGTGTAGCGGGGGTACCAAGGTGGTATGAGGATGAAGAGAACTAAGCAATGGTGTGTTGGTTGGGCTAACAAAGTGTGATTTACAATTAATAAACCCTAAACCCAAAATTAATAAAGAGAGAACAAAAGATTACTTGATAATATGGCTGAATGAATTTTTAATATATCTCAAGGTATATTTATATAGGATACATAATACCATTTAAGGTAAGTCAACTATACAGCTATGACATTAATTCCTAGCCAAATAAGGAAAACCTATATACACGCTAACTCTCCCCCTCAAGCTGGTGCATAGATATCGCTCATGCCCAACTTGGATAGCGATGCATGGAATGGACCACTAGCAACAACATGAGTCATCATATCAGCCAGCTGATCCGCACTCCTAATATAGGGAACCTCTATCACACCAGCATCTAGATTATCCTTGATGTAGTTCCTGTCAAGTTCAACATGCTTGGTTCGATTGTGTTGTATAGGATTATTAGCAATCTCAATAGCCGCCGTGTTATCCTAAAAGAGCTTCATCGGTTTCTGAGGACCATACCAGAGTTCATTTAAGAGAATTTTGAGCCAAGTAATCTCTGTAGTTGCATGATGAAGGGCACGGTATTCAGCTTCTGCACTAGACAGTGATACCACATTCTGTTTCTTACTCCGCCAAGTCACCAAATTTCCTCCAACAAATGACACATACCCTGAAGTAGACTTTCTATCCAATCTGGACCCAGCAAAGTCTGAATCAGTGTATCCCACAATATCTAGGTGTCCATGCCTGAAGAACATAATACCTTTACCTGGAGAGGACTTTAGATAAGCCAAAATACGATTCACTGCATCCATGTGTCGGTTGCTCGGATTATGCATGAATTGACTCACAACACTAACTGCATATGATATGTCAGGCCTAGTATGAGCTAGATAGATCAATTTCCCTACTAGCCTCTGATACCTTTCCTTGTTTGTCGGAACCTGATTAGGATAGATAGTCAGACCATGATTCACCTCAATAGGAGTATCCACAGGTTCGCAGGCAGAGTTACCAGTTTCAGCCAAGAGATCTAATGTATACTTACGTTGAGAGAGGAAAATTCCTTGTTTGGACCAAGACACTTCAATGCCCAAGAAGTATTTTAGAGCTCCTAAATCCTTCATTTCAAATTCCTTAGCCAAATAACCCTGAAGCTTCTCTATCTTACTTGGATTACTACCTGTAACAATCATGTCATCAACATAAACAATAAGCAAGGTAATATCATCACCATCTCGTTTATAGAACAGGGTGTGATCTGTCAAGGCTTGCTTAAAACCATATGCCTTCATTGAGTGGCTTAATCTGCCAAACCAAGCCCTCGGCGACTGTTTCAGTCCATAAAGCGCCTTCTTCAGCTTGCATACCTTGCCTCCTCTCGGTGTAAATTCCGGAGGAGGATCCATATACACCTCCTCTATCAGATCACCATGAAGAAAAGCATTCTTCACATCAAACTGTCGTAATGACCAATCCAAATTAGCTGCAAGAGAAAGTATGACTCTAACAGTGTTCATCTTGGCCACAGGAGCAAAGGTCTGTCGATAGTCAATCCCATAAGTCTGGGTGTAACCCTTAGCAACCAGTCTAGCCTTGTACCTGTCAACCGTACCATCTGATTTATATTTCACTGTAAACACCCACTTACACCCTACTGTCTTCTTTTCCTGAGGTAACTCGACCATCAACTTGTGAATCCAAGTCAGCAGATTCTGAAGTTACAGGGTTAGGATTCAAATCAGTATCTGAAACTGAAGCTATAGGGAAAGAAACATGTACCTCAGAGTCGATCTTAGAAGAGTCATCTGATGGCATGGTAGTATCATCAAGATGAGTACTGAAATTAGAGGGAGGCACAGCAGTAGTAACTTTGTTTCTCCTAGTATAGCCTTTTTGGAACAACCGGGCCGGCCTTTCCTCAGGTTCGGATTCAGCCATCACAGGATCAGAACCCGAAACAGCTGAATCCTCCCCCTTACTCGAAATCCACAATCTCTTTTCATCCAACCACAATTGTTCCTCTTTCTTACTTCGAATCTCCCCCTGAAGAGGTACCATAGAAACCTCCCCAGAAAAATAAGACACACGCTCACAAAACTCAACATCCATGGACACATAGATTTTACCTGTAGGAGGATGAAAACATTTATACCCCTTTTGAGAATTAGAGTAACCAAGAAAAACACACTTAAGAGCACGGGGATCAAGTTTATCCCTATGAAGAGAGTGAACATGAACAAAACAAACACAACCAAAGACCCTAGGGCAAAGATTTAGGGCAGAAGGGATAGGGTGAAATCGTGACAACATCCGCAATGGGGTCTGATAGTCAATGATACGAGCAGGCATTCTATTGATAAGAAAGACAGCAGTCATGACAGCATCAGCCCAGAAGCGTTTCGGAACATGCATAGTAAAACATAAGGCCCGTGCCACCTCAAGAAGATGACGGTTCTTACGTTCTGCTATGCCGTTCTGTTGTGGCGTGTAGGCACACGTCGTCTGGTGGATGAGGCCATGTTGTGTATAGAAATCAGTAAGTGACTGATTAACAAACTCACGACCATTGTCAGAATGAAATACCTGAACCTGAGAATTAAACTGTGTGATAATCATTTTGTAAAATTTAGGAATAACATGGATAACATCACTCTTAGACTTTAGCAAGTACACCCAGCTCACCCGAGTACAGTCATCAATAAAAGACACAAAATATTTATGACCAGAAGCATAGGGAGTAGAAAACGGACCCCAAACATCTGTATAAACACATGAAAAAGGAATAGAGCTTTTATTGAAACTCACTTTAAAAGGAACACGATGGTTTTTTGCATAAATGCACTGTTCACACCTTAAACTAGCAACAGGAATATTGATAAACAACCTAGGAAACAAACGTTCTACATAGACAAACGATGGATGTCCAAGACGACAATACCATAAAAGAATCTTCTCCTTTTCAGATCCTCCTCTTCCTACTTGAAGCCCACGGCTAAACTCTGACGGCAATTGTCGGGTCCCCTCTAAGTAGTAAAGGCCCCCTATCTCCCTACCAGTGCCAATCGTCATCTTCGTGAGATTGTCCTGAAAAACACAGTGAGTAGAATGAAAGGTCACAGAACAATTAAGACTTTTAGTAATGTGGCTAATGGAGAGGAGACTATTAGAGAGATTAGGTGCAAGCAAAACAGAAGACATGGAGAATGAAGGAGAAAGAGAGACAGTCCCGGCCCCTGTAATCGGCATGGGAGTCCTATCGGCATGGGAGTCCCATCGGCAACCTGAACAGACTTAATAGGCGGAGGTATTAGAGAACTGAACAAGGAAGACTTACTAGTCATATGATCAGTAGCCCCTGAATCAATAACCCAAGTGTTAGTAGAAGAAAGAAATGCAAAACCAAAATTACCTCCTCCTTGGGAAGAAACTCGAGAGACCTGAGAAGCAGAAGAGGGACATGTGTCAGCAAGGGCAGACTGAGAGGGTTTCTTGTTCCTTCTTTCGGCTTGCTTAAGCTTATACCACTCCGGGTAACCATGCTTCAACCAGCAAACATCCACTGTATGTTGAGTACTATTGCAATGAGTGCAGAGGCGAGCAGAAGGCTCAGAGGAAACAGCAGGAGGGGCTGGCCGAAAGTTGCTTTTCTGGGCTACCAGGGATGAAGCCATAGAACTATCTTCAGTTCCCATGGTGACTTGTCGTTGTGCTTCGCGACGAACCAGTGAGTAGGCTTCTTCCAGGCTTGGTAAAGGAGAAGCAGCCAAAACACGACTGCTAACTTGATCCAAACTGTGATCAAGACCTGCAAGAAACATATAAACCCGATCCTCAGCTATACGCTTCCTCTGTTTCTCACTGTTTCTCAGCATCAGCTGTACACTCCATATCATTAGGTCGTCGATAATCTAACTCCATGAAATGGAGTTCAGCTCATTATAGTACTCAGTGAGAGGTCGGCCACCCTGACGCAATTGAAAGGTCTTCTTCATCAATTCATAAACCTGAGAAGAGTCAGAGGCATCAAGATAGCTCCTCTTAACAGCATCCCAAATCTCCTTCGCTATTCCACACTGAACGAAATGAGACATGAGATTGGGCGTCATGGAGTTGATGAGCCATGACTTCACTATGGCATCTGCAGCTTCCCACTCATCATAGGTCGGATCAGTCTCTGCAGGTGCAACCTTCTTGCCTGTAATATAGCCCTTTTTATTTCTGCCGGCAATATGCATCTCCAAAATCTTAGACCAAATACGATAATTAATACCATCCAATTTGATATGGATTGGAGAAGAAGTCTCTTGAAAAGTCACAATGGATGACATCTTGTTTTCAGAAATCACAGGGGTCTCACTGGCAGAGGCAGTGACAATTTCGTCAGACATAGGATGCGGCTAGGATTTCTTTCAAAGAAAGATTGAGGCTAGGGTTTCAGCTTGGCTGATCGGCACCTTCCTGTTTGGCTAGGGTTTGTTGATGGTGTTTAGCTAGGATTTTAAGAAAGGAAGATAGGCTAGCAGCGGCACAAGAGAAGAGCTGGAGTTGCTCTTGGAAGGGTGCGGCAGCAGCAATTCTTCAGGTTAGGGTTTCAGCGAGAACAAAGAAATATTTTTTTTTTCGATGTACTGTAGCGGCGACACTGTAGCAGGTACTGTAGCGGAGACACTGTAGCAGGTACTGTAGCGCGAAAAAAAAACTTTAGAAAACCTAGATCTCTAGGCTCTGATACCAACTTGATAATATGGCTGAATGAATTTTTAATATATCTCAAGGTATATTTATACAGGATACATAATACCATTTAAGGTAAGTCAACTATACAGCTATGACATTAATTCCTAGCCAAATAAGGAAAACCTATATACACGCTAACTAGATTTACAAAACGAAGAAGTTTGATTTTGGAATGTGTGGGTCATTGTATAGTGAGAAAAACCTTGAATAAACATCTGGCTTATGCATAGAAATGGGATGAGAAGTTTGATTGGGGATTTTAAGTGTTGTTATCATTTGGTCATTGCCTAGGATTTTAATTTTAATTATGCTGAACAGAAACTTTTGGTACTTTGAATGGAGCTTATGTTCCACCAAAATATGAAACATAGAAGGGCAACAGGAGCATATAAAGGAAAGTCAATAGGGACTACGGTGGCAGTGACTTACTGAATTGCCCTTTCTCTGCTACAAAAACCTTAGGCAACAATATTCAGACAAGTAAAGGGTTCACTCAGACAATAACATCTATGATGGTGCAGGACAACACAAGGTGGGTGTTGGCCTAGGGTTATGGTGGGCTTAAGATGATAGAATTTTTAAGGAACATAATGTTTTAGAGAAGAAAGAAGGTTTAGGTTGCGGTAAGTTCAGAGAAATAAGAGAGATAGAGAAGAATGTAGAAGGGAAGGAGAGGAGATACCAAGGCACCAAGCCTTCAACAACACTTAATTTTCATTCATTCAAAACCTGATTTGGTTTACAGCAAGTAGCCTTATTTATAGGCTTCAAATATATCCACCCAAAGACTCTTAAAAATACCAAAATACTCCTTAAATACTAAAAGACTCAAATAAAGACTCTTAATAAAACTTGACATTAACTCTAAAGTGACTCTTGATTTATTTATATATGAATTTTAACGACAGACTCTTAAACTACCATGGACACTTCTCTTTGGACCAAAAAGGCTTTAGTTTTAGAGTTGGGGCAATGAACTCAGTCTTGGGCTTCCAAAGAGGATACTTCTTTTTTTAACCATGCTGTCTGTAGCTACTGCATCAATCTAAAGATTACCCAACTTACACCTGTCCTACTTTTGTTCTGCTCCAATTTCTGGAAGCAAGGACTATCACATGTTATGTTAAAGTCTTTAACACCACTTGGGAAGAAGGTAGGCATGAATTAGATTTTGGCAACCCTGAGGGAGGCTAATAACATAAAGGCCAATTTCTCTCATTTTGCTAGATTATAGATATGCCAATATTGGTAAACAACATAGCGGTCTGCTGTTAAATAACTGGTCGTAGGTTTGAATCCTAGTTGGGGAGATTTGATTCATTCCGAGTTAAAAAATTTGAAATGAAAGGGTTCACTTTGACCGTTAAGAGTAGGTAAACCATTCCCTATGTCTTTGTTTCTATCGCATTCTATCTCATCGTATCACATTCTATTCTGCGATATTTGAGAATCCCCATCAATAGTAATGCAAGCTTTCCCATACTACCAAATGGAGTGTAATGAAAAGAAAAAATTACATCATTATATAGATGGGTTTTTTCACATAGAAAATACAAATTTTCTTCAAAAAAAAAAAAATAATTACAAAATTGACAAACAACATATACTCAAAGAAACAAGCAACACTTGTGCACATACCTGTTAGAACCAATCATCCATCATGAGGATGACAGTATCAACGGACATCTATAAGCGGAATAAACAGAGATTAGGTATTGGTAGAACTATATGATGAAGTGCTTAAATGTTATTAGTCTCAGCTACCTACATAATTCTTCTAACAGCAACAAGATCGTTATATGCTAGGTAAGCCTACTATATGTTGCATATTTTTTTTAAGTGTATGTGTCTGTGTGCATCAACCCTCACCCCCACTCCCAGAAAGAAAATGAACATAGGTCAAACTGAATAAAGCAACACAATCAAACTTGAATATTCACTATCATACAAGCACAAGAGTTAAACTGAGCATTACCTCTACGTGAGAGTAGAATCAAAATTAGAAATTTGAATTATTACATTTACTACTATTAACGTCAAACCCAGTTAACTGCACTTACTAAACTCTACAAAAACTTAACTGCATCCAGATCCAATCAAAATATGAACATTTAGAATCAAAGAAACACGAGAAATGCAATATAACTAAATTCACTAACATTATTAAAAAAGACTAAATATGAACGTGGAAGCAAAATTACTTCTAGAAAACTAATTGAATGGAGAAAAATTAAAGTTATTTGAACAGCTAGAAAAAAGTGGAACTAAAATGAAAGGGAAAAAAACTTACGTATGATATACAAAAAAATTTTCCAATTGTACACCGGCCGGATCAAATGAGACATCCTTACTGTAGGATCACCATAGGTTATCTGCTATAGGGCAGTTTAAGAACAGATCATGTATTTTGAATTTTCAATAAAAGAAAGAACAATGCAAAATATAAAGTCTCATTTAAAGGTGTACAGTTACCAACATATAGATCCCTCCAGGTTTAAGAAGCCTACAAGCGAAACAACAACCATGGTTAATGAAGTAATATAAAAAAAAATATGACAACCTAAACCCCATAATATAACAAATTGCAACTAAATAATTGAGTCTTACGTGTACAACCTACTCACTTCCCCTAGCATTTGAGCAGCACTAATTGGAGCATCGTTCCCACACTAGGAAAATAAGCAGAAATGAGAGAATTAGAGTGTGCCGAGTAACGCCCAGGCGGAGTCATAAGAACATCTGAACATGCATCATACCATCAATGAATCAAGAGTTCCTATATCGAGGTTTGACAGACCACAGATGCAAAAAGTGGTGACCGCAACAAAGTATTATCAAGACATAAAACACAAAATTAGTATACAATATTGAGTATTCTAAAATGAGAATAACAAAAAAATAGATTCATACCTTTATCAATGACACCGTCAAACGATTCATCTGGGAAAAAGCTCATATCCCTAACATCCATTTGCACGTCTATTTAAGATTCATAAAGGAAGCATGCCAAGGTCTCCAACAGTTACCAGAAAAAATACAATATAAAATTGTACTATAGAGTTAATGAAGTAAATTTTGAATAGGATACATTTGAGCTGAGGGATATGCTCATATTTTCTTTTCATCATGTCAATAGCCACTGTTGAAATGTCAATGTTCATTATGTCTTCATATCCATCCTTAACCATGTCCTCAGACATAACTACAAGAGAAAACATTTTTCCACGAGAATCTTAGTCAACGAGTAGATAGAAAATATCTTGATCCAAAAAATGACAGATGTTAGGAGCCTTCCTGATTAGACAATGCATAAATGTCACATGAACAATTTTTCTCCTACTGATGGCAAGGACAATGCCATGTTTAGGGAAGACAAAGCAACCTAATCATTGCATCAGGTACATTATGACTTTGAGCACCAAATGTTTAATTAATTGGAGAGTAAATGGTTACCATAGAGTACCTTTTAAATTGCATTCTCGGACCTACAAAGAATGCATCCACCATAGTGATTCATATATCTAAATATATATCTGTGTTTTTTTTTTTTTTTATGACATGCATAATAAAGCCACACAGAAAATTTAAAACAATTAAGCTTAAACTCGAGAGATGTGCAAGGGACATATCACTCATCTTTTTAAGGCTAACATTCAGAAAATTACAAGTCAATTCTTTAAAGGAAGACTTAGAATCTAAGCAATTCAATATTGCAATTTAGAAGTGCTTTTGATTTTGATAACAAGTGTACGCTTGGTGCTTATTCTTTTCCACTTAATTTTTTGAAAGTTGTTCACTCTTTTAGATTATTAAAACATTCATGTTGATTTAGTGCAGAAAGTGGGGCAAAAATTGATCTCAACAACACATAGGCCAAGAAGGAGAAAAAAAAAAAAAGTCAGCAATATAAGTAATATTATTTTTAAGTTTTAACACATTTTCATATTTGCAAATCCCATGTATGAAATAAAAAAGAACTAAAATATGAAATTACAAGTTTATTTTCCTACATATACAATCTCCCCAACCAAATGTAGCCTAAGCCAATATTTCTAATATGGGAATAATGATCCTTTTCGGATAATCTGGAAAAAAGAGCAGGGATGAACATAAACTTATTGATGAATAGAAAAATTACTTTAGTCTTTTGGGGTTTAGGGTTTAGGGTTTTAGGGTTTAGGGTTTAGAGGGTTTAGGGTTTAGGGTTTAGGGTTTAGGGTTTAGGGTTTAGGGTTTAGGGTTTAGGGTTTAGGGTTTAGGGT
>QANW01004067.1:6400-57774 GCA_003254865.1 Dryas drummondii
CATGTTTTCAAAAGTACTGTGAATGCAAAAAACAATATCAAAGTGTTTGGTAAATGTTAATGTAAAAGTGCTGTGACTGTATATAATTACTAAAATGAACATGATGCTGAAAGTGTATTTCACTTATTTATTTGGTAAATCTAAAATGTTTTTTTACTTATTTTTTAAATTTGTGGCTACAAATTTTTATTAGCATTAATTTTTTTAAGAATAACATTATTAAATAAGTATTCCTATTATTTTTTTAAGTATATTATAATTTTAATCGTACAAATAAAATATCATAATTAATTATTACAATATAAAATATAACTAACAATGGAAATATTTTTTAATTTAAATTAAATAAATAAAAATTATATAAATCAATAAGGATAGTATGGGTAAAATAAAATATTCATTGTTATTGTGATTCACTGTAGTTTTCAAAAGCACCTAGAAACCTGCTTTCTGTTTTTGCTGTAGGGAGTTGAGAATTGTGGGGGAAAGCAGTTTTTCATTTTTTTACCAAACACCAAAACTGCTGTAGGTGATTGAGAATTGTCATCCACAACAGCTTTTGGGTCCTCCATCGCAATCCTAAACGGGGCCTTAGTTTTTTATTAATTTTGGTTTAGGTGGCTATTTTGAAATACCAAGTCAATATTTAATGATGGAGTCTGCGTGTGCCACGTATGCAGATAACAGTCTTTCTAACAGTCAGACTAATGGAGATACTAAGTTGACGAAATATTGAAGTTGAGGTACCCGAATGAAAGTTTTTGAACCAGAGGTACCCAGTTGATAAGTGATGTATAGTTGAGGTATATAAATGAAATTAACCCTAAAAATAAATATTAAAACCTTTATAAATAAAATAAAATAATTAAAAAATAAAAAACACAACACCCCCCACCCATGTGATAAGATTAGAGCATCCAACCCAAAACCAATTGGCAATGGGTGAAGAGGCCCAAAACTTATAAGCACATATGCTAAGCTCTAGTTTTCCGATGTGGGACATTGCTTCACATTACTCTCAACATGCCTTCGCACGTGTAGTGAGATTTTGAGCCTTATATGTGAACAAATTGTATTGGGTGACGTGAGAGCATGTGTGACCGTTAGGCCTTACACGCAGATAACCTGCCTATGATACCATAATAGAATTAGAGCATCCAACTCAAAACCAATTGGAAATGAGTACATGAGTGAAGAGACCCAAGACTTATAAGCACATATGCTAAGCTCTAGTTTTTCGATGTGGAACATTGCTCCACATTACTCTTAACACCACGAACCCCACCCTTTTTATTCTTATGCAATTCTCCCCTCCCCTATTCTTCACCAACCCCACTTACAACATAAATCCAAATAACAAAACAATAAAAAAGAAGAGGTCCTAGATCTTCCAACTCCCCACAGCGCCTCCCTCCCCCAGCTCTTCCAGATCTTCCTCTCCCTCCCCACCACCTCACTTTAGATCGCGACCCACTGTCTTTCTCTACCCTGTTGAAGATCATAGATTGCAGGAAAGGGAGGGAAGAAAGGAGAGAGAGAGAGAGAGAGAGAGAGAGAGAGAGAGAGAGAGAGAGAGAGAGAGAGAGAGAGAGAGAGAGAGAGAGGATTGGTCGCCAATCGAAGCTGGGTTGGAGGGGAATGGGGATGGGTGTGCTGCTAGTGCTAGGCTGGGGATGTGGGGTTTTTAATTTTTCGTTGTTTGGTTTTTAATGTTATTTAATTTATTTTTGATTAAATATTTATTTTTAAGTACAAGAATAAGAAGAAGATGGGAGAATTGCAGAAGAAGGAAGAAGGAAGAAGGAAGAAGAAAGAAAGAAAGAACAAGGAAAAAAAGGGTGGGGTCCGTGGGTTGGGATGGTGCTGTGTTTTTTATTTTTTATTTTTTTTCAATTATTTTTTTTTACAAAGGTTTTAATATTTATTTTTTAAAATTCTGGTTTTTTAATTATTTTTATCAACATGGCTCAAATTTTATGCCATGTCAATGCCAATGGTGACACCACATCAGCACCACCTCAACAGTTAACAACCATTTTAATGGAAAAATAACAAATGTATGAAATTAATACAAAATGAAAGTTGATGAGCTATCATAATGAAATTTTTAAAAGTTGAGGTATCAAATTGAAATATTAGGTATAATTAAGGTACTAAAATATAATTTACTTTTTTAATGTTTATTTTAATATTTATTTTAAAAAATTTTATTTTTTAAGAAAATTTTTTAAAATATTATTATTTTTGAAATGTGAGAAAATAGAAGAAAATATATCTATCACGTCAGTAAATAATAGTTTATTTGACAGAAAAACTAATAGAGCTATTATTTTGACACAAAATAAAAATTAAGATACTTATTTACAAATTTTTAAAGTTAAAATATTAAATTAAAACAACATATAAAGTCGAGATGTTAAATTATAATTTACTTTTATTTTAAAAACAGGTGTTAAAAAATTAGTGATCCACAGCATATCCTCAAACAACACCGAAACTGGATCCCCTGCCTTGCACGGAGGACCCGAGTAATTCCCAAACATATATCTTCTTCTTTCTACTTTTGTTTTTTTTTTTTGGTCGGGATATGTCTTCTTCTTTCTCAATTTTGTGCCGCCACAACTCACAAGACTGAAGACTCAGACTACTCAGGTTCGTTTCTCTCTCTCTCTCCCTCTCTCTCTCATCTTTGTTTCTCAGTTCTCTCTCTCCTCTCTCTCTCTTGCATCTCTGCCTCACTCTCTCTCGCCGCCGATCGCTCTCAGTTATTTATTCATTATCAGTTTAGGGTTTTATTTTCTTAGTTTTTAGTGATTGGTTTGAAGTATGATTTTTTTTTTTGGGTCTAAATTTGTGGTGATCGTTTGGGTGCGTCTTTGGGTTTGAGCTCATGTGACTAAAGTGATCTTCTAATTAATTAATTAGGGTTTTTTATGGGTTTATATGTATGTTCGTTCATGAGGTTCTGTTTGGTTACCGAGAAAAAGAAGATAGTTATAATTGTACAAGTTAAATTGCATTCTCCTAAAATTTGAATTACTCAGGTATTGTTTTCAAGTTTAAATTTCTTAGGCTTCCAACCCTCTCCTCAATAGCTTCTTAGAAACAAGGATTTAATTTTATCAATTTTGTTGCAAGGTCATTTATATAGACAGATAAATTGTGTGATGTACGAGTCAATGGTTAGTGAATTGGGTCCGAGTAGGAGTGTAAGACATGGTTTTTCCTTTCTCATAAATGGGTTGGACGTATATATTGGTTCTGTTTGCTGGTGCTGGTGCTGTGTTTACTGGTGCAAACTGCAAAGATTAGTGGTTCAAATATGGTGGAATGTGTTTACTGGTGCTGTGTTTAAATAAATGGTTAGCTTGGCAAATGCTAGTATGGATATATTACTGGCTTCTTGTAATTATATAGTTATAACTTAATCCCTTATTGGAATACTTGGTGATATAAATTAATCCCGTAATGGGAGATATTCAACGTGGTTTTATGAAGTTGTTTTGGCTACTTTTGCAGCAAACCAATGGCGACATTGGACTCTGACGTGCCTATGGTTCCGGTAGGGGAGGCGTCCAGCAGTGCAGGTCCTTCTTCCACCAAGAAGCCCAAGCGTTTTGAGATCAAGAAGTGGAACGCTGTAGCTCTCTGGGCCTGGGGTAACCACTTTAAACTCTAACCCTAATTCCTCCGATTTCTTTTGGGTTTATGGTTTCAATTAATTTGGTATTTGGATCATGTAGTGATGTTGTTTTGGTTTGTTGTGTGCAGATATTGTGGTTGATAACTGTGCCATCTGCAGGAACCATATCATGGATCTCTGTGAGTTTCCGTTTTTTATTTTTTTCGGATTCATTTTTCTTGATTATATTATTTATTTATTTATTTTTCTTTCCGGTTTGGTTGTGAGTAGGCATCGAGTGCCAAGCGAACCAGGCAAGTGCCACAAGCGAGGAGTGTACAGTTGCTTGGGGTATGCTTCAGCTTTCAAACCCTCATTTCGTAGAGTTTATATATGCAAATAATTTAAGACTTTGTTATGTTTGCTATTCCCTTGTTATTGATTCAGTTTCAGTATTTTGTATAGATCACATTTATAATATTTCACCATCAATCTTGCTCATGGGTATCTAAAACGTTTCTTGTATTTAAAGTTAAATCCTTTGTGGTTTTGGAAACCCTTTTTGTTTTCTTTTTTCCCATGTTTTAATTGGGCAGCATATTATCTTTAATATTTTATCATTGAATTATTTTTTGGTCTGATATAATATAGTGAAAGAAAAGAATTCAGTGTATTACTATCTTTTTATTCCGCACTTGAGATCTTGCAAATATTTACATGATGCTTGATAAATTATACATCTATTTCTCCCTGAGTTTTTTAGACGCTGTGTTAGGCTTTTTTTATGTAAAGAAGAAAATAAAAGGAAAAATTGTTTCAAAAAAGGAGATTCTTGTTTGATCAAAAGAAATGTATTCCAAAACTATATCGTCACATTCATTGACATTATCTTGCTTGAATATCTTTTATTGATATGAATTCTCTCTGCCCTCAAATCTGTATTTTACTGCGTGTATACCATACCACTCATTGACCTTATGGCACTGGTCTCTATTTTTATTGTTTGAAACTGGTGGCACTCCTCATATAATAATCTTTGTGAGTTCATGCTTGAAATGTAGGTTGGAATTGATAGTCTTTCATGTGTGTGTGGCACCCCAGTTATATTTTCTTCAGGACTAAATTATTCTGATTATAGTTGCATCTAGCATTAAACATGTGGTGTCTTCTTTTCTGAAGTGTTGGTTCTTATTATCTCTGTAGGGGTCTGTAACCATGCTTTCCACTTCCACTGCATCAGCCGATGGCTCAAGACTCGCCAAGTGTGTCCACTGGGTATGGTTTACACCTTAAATCCTTTTCCTTTCCCAGCCTTCTATTATATATTATTTCCCTGATGCTCTTATAGCACTTTAATGTTTTGTTGTTTCTAATTTTTGTTGTTGTTGTCTTGTTAATACAGATAACAGCGAGTGGGAGTTTCAGAAGTATGGTCATTAGAACCCTGATGTTGTCGAGAACTGGATTTTCCATGCAGTTAAGTTTTGGATCTTCTTTGCATTTTCTGCTATGGCGGTGTCTAGGAGGGTCTCAACCCCTTATGTCTATCCTCTTTTTATATTTGACTTTATTCTTGTCTTTTAACTTTTGTTAGTTCAACTGGAGCCATTATATTTTTGTTAAGAATTAGCCTAAGTGTGATTGTGAATTTGCTCCAGTCAATGTTCAAACTACTTTGCTATGTTGGGTAATTCTATGCACACCCAATACTGATTAGACTTGGATACAAGCCATCAAATGTTTTCTCCTACATGACAATTAAGCTATGGAATGGATGTTTGGATGTTTGTATATCCAAACTTTCTTTAAGAAGGTGCCTCAAACCAAGGAATGAAATTTAAAAAATTTCGCAGAAATTTTGGTTTTTTGGGATCCCGAAATTATTAACAAAATTTCAGTAATTTCGCCGAAATTTTGAAAATGTTCCAAACACATTTTTGTTAAATTTTTCTAAATTTTGCTGAAATTTTGTCGAAATTTAGTGAAATTTGGGCGAAATTTCGTTGAAATTTGGCGTAGAGATAGAAAGGAGGTAGAGAGAGGAGATTGGGGAGGGGGAGGGAGAGGGAGGGAGAGAGAGGAGAGAGAAGAGATTAGGGAGAGAGGAGGGAGGAGTGAGGGGGGAGGGAGAAGTGTTGTCTGCGTGAGAAGTGAGAACTGGAGGCTGGAGAGAGAAAGGAAAAGAAAATGAAGGCTGGAGAGGGAAATGGAAGGTTGGGAGCAGGAGAGGTCACGGGTGAAAAGGAAGAAGGAAAGAAAAAAAAAGGAAGAGGAGAAAGAAAAGAAAAGAAAAAAAAGAAAAAAGAACACGTTTCATTTGCGTTTATGCGCTCGTTGACCTGAAATTTTTTCAACAAGACTAAAATCAAGACTGAGTCTTTCGTAATTTTTATTGTTCCTCAATAACTCGCCGAAATCACTTAAAATTTAAATAACTTATCAAAATTAACTTCGAGGTCCAAAAAACGTTTTGTAAAATCTCGTGAGCTCGTCTTGATAAGTTTTATTTTTCTACGATTTCAAATTCATTTATTTCCTACCAAAATTTCTTAGAAAAATTCTAATATCTCTGAATTAACAATATAATTATCAATAAATCACTATTTACTTCAAAATAAATTATAAACAAACTTTTCGGGATCTCGCAATCTATTTACATTGTTTTTGGTTATTGGATTAAGTGGTTTAAAAAATAATAATACATCTAATTTTCTTATTTGTCCACATATGTTTTAAGGACAATTGGATTCAAAATGATTAAATATTCTTTAAAAAGAGGTCATTTTTATGTAATTATTAATTAGTGAACTATTTTTATTGAACAGTATTTGTCTTCAGCGCGCATTATATTTACCTTATATCACATGAAATCTACTATATTATTTGGTTTCTTCAATATTTTTTATCAATATAGTAGATAATATGTTAAATAAACATATGGTCAAGTTTCATTTACAATTTCCATATTTTGATAGCAATTTCCGTCATTTTTGTCCAATTTTATCGAAATCGAAATTTTAACCGAAATTTCCACGAAAATTTCCTCGAAACAGAAATTTTACTCCTTTCCTCAAACCTTACAAGGACTTCGATTTGGATAATCAAATTACACATGAATGATTGGTAGTTGTTAGTCGTTGACATATGTGGATCTCACAATGAGTTCCACATACACTAACAATTGACACATGGAATTTATGTTAAAATAGCTAGAAAATCATTTGAGCTAGAAAATACTTAAAAGTTAAAATATACTCAAATACTCATTTTCTAGCTATTTCTACTTTAAAATCTAGACATAAATTCAATTTAGACGCAGAACTATATATACTATTTTAACGGGGTCCACGAACTTTCAAATATTTCAAATATACACTTGATTTAATATGTAAATTGAAAAATAAAATTCCGTCCATCAATTTATTGAGAGATCAGTTAAATGTCAGCTTGGCTTTTACTAACGGGGATTAATTAGTGACGTGGCACCAACTTAGCATACATTTCTTGCCAAATGAGCAACACATGTCCACTTGACACGGACCCATACACCCATCACCTCTTTTCCGCTCGTTGAATGCTCTCATGATCATTTAGTCTCCAAAAAACATCACATTTTCCCCCAAATTCGAATATAAATCTCTCATTTGTGTTGAACGAGCGAGAAAGAGATGATGAGTTTGTGGACCCGTGTCAGGGGTTAGATGGACCTGTGTCGCTCATTTGGCGGGAAATGAGCGACACGGGTCCACCTAACTCCTGACACGGGCCCACAAACTCTCACTCTCTCTATTATTATTAAATTGTGGGCCCGTATCGCTCATTTCTCAGAAAATGTTTGCTGAGATAGCGCCACGTCGTCAAGTAATCCCGGTCAGCAAAAGCCAAGCTGTCATTTAACTGATCTTTCAACGAATCAATGGACGTAAATTCATTTTTCAATTTAGATAATAGATCGGGTGTATATTTGAAATATTTTAAAGTTCATAGACCCCGTTGAAATAACTTATATAGTTATGTGTCTAAATTGAATTTATGCCTAAAATTTATGTTTAAACCAAGGAGTTAAATTTCGTTTTTCAGGGCCATGGAAATTTTATCACATGTTCATCCATTTTTCGTCAAATTTCGAGGCATCTTTTGGTGAATTTGAGCAAAATTTTGATCAAATTCACAAACCCAATCATCTCGCCCAGGGGAAAGAAGAGATCATCCATTTTCCCTTTAAGGTTCTAAAAGAAAAGGGGAAAGAGAGGTGTTTTTATTGATTGGGGAAGAAAGGGGCGAGAAGAGATTAAAGAGAGAAGAAATCGGGGGAGAGAAGAGATTGGGGAGGGAGAGGAGGAAGAGAGGGAGATTGGGGAAAGAGGAAGGAGGAATAGATTTGGGATGGAGAGGGAGGAGAAAGAAGAGATCAGGGAGGAAGGGAGTGAGGGCGTACTAGGAGGGAGAAAGAGAAGATGAGAAGAACTGAGAGGAATAGGAGAGTGGGTACTAGGGAGTGGGGAGTCACGGTGAATTAGAAAGGAAAGGAAAAAAAAGGAAACAAAAAAGAAAAGAAAAGAGGAAGCTTACTAAAAAACCTACAACTCCTAGTGATTAGATTAGACTTCTTGGTTGGCTGGGCTCTTGGGTTCAATCATGTCATGTGTTAATCAAACTAATTTCATGTCCTTTGATCCCACCCCCACCAACCACATTATGCTCACGTACTAGTATACTACTACTTACAAGTTGCCTTTATTCCATAATTTAAAAATGGTATTTTATTCAAATTTAAATGTTGAATGGACTTATTTATAATGTCAGTTTCTATGCCACAAGGCCCACAATGAATTTCAATTTATTTCTTACATAATATTTTATTTGAAAAATTATGATTTGAACATCATGAGCATAGAAAAGTATCTTTGGTGTGTATAATTTAGGGTTTGGAGCCTTTGGGCAATTGGAAATTTGGAAAAAAAAAAAAAAAAATTTGGGTTTTCGTTTGGCCGTTTTGCAGTTTTGTTTAGTTATTTTTAAATCTTAATACATTTTATATAAAAAATAATTAAAAATATATACCCTAAAAGACCTAAACTCTAATATCCTATATTATATCTTAAACAATATAGAGTTTAAATTATAGAGTATATATGGTTTGGTGTATTGATTATATAGTATAAAGAGTATTTAAGTATATAGATCAGTATATAAGTTTAGTATTAGGATTTAGTGTATAGATTATAGAGTATAAAGAATATACTAATTTCATTTATTCATTATACTAATTTTATTTAACAGTATTTGCCTACAGCGCGCATTATATTCATCTTATATTACATGAAACCTACTATATAATTTGGGTTCTTCAATGTTTTTATCAATTTAGTAGATAATATGTTAAATAAACATACAGTAAAGTTTCATTCAAAATTTCTGTATTTTGATAGCAATTTCTGTCGTTTTCGTCTAATTTTTGTCGAAATTTAAAAATCTTCGAAATTTCCTCGAAACCCGAAATTTTATTCCTTGGTTAAAACAGCTAGAAAATCATTTGAGCTATTCATTTTAAGTGGTTACTCTGACAATATTCTCTATTTAATATTTTTTAATTTATTATAGTTCAAACTCAAAGTGTGCTTGAAAAAGGATAAAATAGTAGATAGGGATAGGGAGAACCATGCAAAAAGTGATTCTCCAAAATGGAGAGGTGGGGATCGGGAGTCTCTTGAGCTTTATTTTTCATTCTGCACTCTCTATAATGGCTAAATAATTTCAGGTTGTGTTAAATGTTTTAGTGGGCTTAACTTGGAGTGCTCAGACCAGTTAAGGCTGGGCCTACAATGGGCTAAGGACTGGGGAAGTTTACTTTTAGGCATAAATTTAATTTAGACACATAACTATATATGCTATTTCAACGGGGTCCACAAACTTTCAAATATACACATGATTTATTATGTAAATTGAAAAATGAAATTTCGTCCATCAATTTATTGAGAGATCAGTTAAATGTCAGCTTATCGGTGAAAGGTCTGGTTTAACCGACGAAAGGTCTGGACCCACCAGTTGTTATCACCGACGAATGAGCAATACATGTCCACTTGACACGAGCCCACACACCCATCACCTCTTTCCCGCTCGTCGAACGTTCTCCTGACCATTTAGTCTCCCAAAAAAATTACGTTTTCCGCCAAATTCGAATATAAATCTATCACTTGTGTTCAACGAGCGAGAAAGAGATGATGAGTTTGTGGACCCGTGTCAGGGGTTAGGTGGACCCGTGTCGCTCATTCATTTGACGGGAAATGAGCGACACGGGTCCACCTAACCCCTGACACAGGCCCACAAACTCTCTCTCTCTCTCTATTATTATTAAATTGTGGGCATATGTCGCTCATTTGACGGGAAATGTTTGCTGAGATAGCGCCACATTGTCAAGTAATCCCGGTCAGCAAAAGCTAAGCTGTCATTTAACTGATCTTTCAACGAATTAATGAACAGAAATTTATTTTTCAATTTAGATAATAGATCGGGTGTATATTTGAAATATTTTAAATTTCATGGACCCTGTTGAAATAGTTTATATAGTTATGTGTCTAAATTGAATTTATGCTTTACTTTTAATATGTTAAACTCATTTCTTTAATTTGATTTAGGCCCCGTTTAGGATTGCGGTGGAGGACCAAAAACTGATGTGGATGACAATTCTCAATCATCTACAACAGTTTTGGTATTTGGTAAAAAAACATAAAAAAAAATGCTTTTCCTTACAATTCTCAACTCCTCACAGCAAAAACAGAAAGCAGGTTTGTAGCTGCTTTTGAAAGCTGTAGTGGGGAAATCACATCAACAATGAATATTTTATTCAGAAAATTAGGCTGAAGTCCTTTTAGACAACAATTTTTACGTACAGGCCGGGGGTATTTTAAAATTCATAAGTAAATCCTTTTTATATAGATTAAGGTCCTTTTTCTAATTACCACGTCAGAAAATCTAATACACGTCAGCATTTGTAATTTAAATGCTATATATACGTCAGCATTTTTAATTTAAATTATATTTTTCAAAAACCAAACAAATATTTGATTTTTATCTTTACTTAATTTTGAATTAAGAAACCAAATATATATCTTTTGGAGTTTGAATTTACAAACCAAATTATTGTAGGAGTTCAAGCCCACGTGTGTTCTCAAGCCTAGATTTCTTGTTTCAAGCGTTGTCCTCATCTTAGACGTCTTTTGTTTTCCTGTTTCACGCATTGTCCTCATCTTGGACTAGTATGTTCATTCGATAATTCAAGACGGCCAGTTTCTCTGTATTCTTTTGCAATCTTGTTCCACGGTAGCACACAATTTCTATTGCAAATATTGACAAACCATGTACCATCACAGTTTCTGAAGCATTTTCGTTATACTTCAGTGTGAAGAATTACGTCCTTACGTATTCATTTCCCATTGCACCCATCCCAGATATAGACAAACCATGTACCATCACTCCTGAAGCACCATTGCTCCTACCTCCTTCCACACGAAAGCAAGCCGGTAGGCCAAGGAACAAGAGGAAAAAACCACCAGTGGAGGAAGATAAGCAGCTGATCAAGGAAGATAAGCTTTTTAACGTAGAAATCAAAAAACACAAAAACTAACGCGCGTGGAATAAATGCTTTTATTACAATTGAAGAAACACTCCTATAACTCTATATGGTCGAGTACATTTACAATCACAATTGGTATCCTAATTAAATGAGTTGGTACATTTTAGGTACAATTAACAGTGTGGATATATATAGCGGCCCAAAAAAAAAAAAACAGTATTAAGGGTATATGATTTACAGTTAAGAAGTTCGAGGTTTATGGTTTGCATGGAATTAAACACATTCGTGTATATCACGGGTTTATCTGTCTTGGTACATTTATAGCCACAATTGGTACATTTAGGGTTTAGGGATTACATGGTACATCAAATTCAGAACCAGAAACCCCAATCCGACATTAACAGGAATTAACAAGAAACCCCAACCCTAAACCTGTTTCCCATGGTACATGATATACAGAAATTAACAGAAAATTAAATAAGAACAAGAAACCCGAACCCGACATTAAACCCAAACCCATGGTACATCAAATTTAGAAATAACCAAGAAATTAAATAAGAACCCTAACTCCAAACCACCCTAAAATCCAACCCCATGGTACATGAAATATAGCAATTACAAAGTTATTAAACAAAAACAAGAAACCCAATTCGACATTAACCTCTTTCCCATGGTACATGATATACACCAATTACAGAAAACAAAAAAAAACCCAAATGAAATCTCAACTTGAAAAGGAAACGTATGTACCATTTGTGATTGAATCAGCCTGTGTGAATGACTACTGTCAACCATGGTCCATTTGGTAGAAGAAGGAATGATATAATTCAAAAACCACAAAACCCAAATAACCCCGGCAACGTTCTCCCCTACCCAACCTGGTACAATCCAAACTAAACTATACTAGATAACAGATAAGATCAAATTTTGAATAGAGAGAGAGTCTCAGATGATAAGAAACCAAGCTTGAGAAAAAAAAGAGGAAACCAGGCTGGAAAAAAAAAACGGGACTTATGGAGAAGCTAACAACGTTGTTTCTAAATTAAAGGGAAAAAAAAAGGTGACATGGCTGCTGAGTAATTGATAACTCTGATTAAAAGGACTTCTATCTATATTCTAAATCTGACAGGACCGCCCCCGGATTCCACCCTGGAACCCGGAGAGGTCCTGCGGGAATCCAAAATCAGGGAAAATCCTACCGAAAATTCGGCAGAACCTCCCCTGAAAATGGACTAACCCAGAAATTTCAAACCTGTTAAAAAACACTTCTATAGAGCAACCACCTCTACCACAACCAAATAGGGTCTCAGACCCAACAATTCCACAGAAATCCAACTTAAAATTTGTAAAGTGGTTATCAGAGCTACTAATCCTATTACAGCAATTGTTACATTTAAGGATAGGAACTTCTAAAATGGAAATGAATCCCTACAAGATCCGGGGGTAGAAAATGGATGTGATTTGCCTCTACGCGTTTGGCTCGACCTCCACCAATGCTTCTACCTGGGGGACAGTTTAAGACCAAAACAAGAAAACGGTGAGTGGACAGTTAAATGGAGATGAAAATCAAAGACTAAATACCTTATCAGAAAAACCCTTTTACACACGTTTAACTCTAAAACCTTAAAATGTCCTTTGAAATCCCCTAGTTTTTAAAACCATTTCTCAGTAAAATAATAAAATCTAGAGCTGAAAATCAAACTTTGAAAGTCCATGTTCTCAAACTGAAATCGATATTGTCAATTTATAAATAAATAACTTGAGCTGAAAACTTTCTTATCAAACATTCTCAACATATTGAAAATCAACAAACTGTTCAACTGAAACCGTCTTACTTAAACTTTTACTGTCATAAACTCATCACTTAAAATACTTAACCTTTGAAAACACACACCAGTCAGTTATCCGTATAATCTGTCATACATGCGCAGAGCCGAGGATCTGTCATACGCATGCAGAGCCATAAATAATCTGTCATACATGCGCAGAGCCGAGAATCTGTCATACGCATGCAGAGCCACAAATTCTGTCGTACGTGCACGCAGAGCGGCCCCCAAAGGGCGAAGCATCCCGACACACGGCCCAAAGCCTATGTGTGTGCCGTGATGGGTCCCAAAGACCTATTACATCTGATAACCTGGAGGGTACTGCAAAGGTGGTTTGAAAACCGATAACTCATAAACACATAATTCAAATCTCAAATCCTTTCATTTTTCTTCCAAAACTCTTCTTAACAAAACCAAATTCATCGAATATACATTTGTTCAACTCAAAATATCTAAATTCATAAATCCATGAAACTTTGAAATGCAAAAACCATAAATATCAATTTCCAATTTAGGAAAGAAGAATTTAAAAACCAAAATTTTAATTCAAAATCCTTTAGCTTAAATTCAAACTCAATATAACCAAATAATAGAATTTAATCATCAACATATAAAACATTTCAGAAAAATTAAAAGTTAGTCCACTCACAGTGAGAAAATCTAATGTCGATCGTCCGCCGGATCGTCGCGAACCCCGGTCGTCTCGCCTATAATTAAACAACAACAAAATATAGATTAGTCTCGGTTTTACGACCTCTAAAGGATGTGTGCGTAAAGTCTAACGTCCCACTCGACTTCGTTCCTATGCGATTGGTTACGATCTACACGAATCGACCAATAACACTTCCCCAATCGCCCCTAACGTTTCCCGGCTCAACCCAACCACAATCACTATAACTATTATCGATAACTCACTCAACAAATTGTCATAAGTACTCTAAAATTTATGGAATATCAGTAGGGGTTCGAAATCACAAAATTCGTTGCCCACGGTGGCTGTTTCAAAGCCCAAAATAGTTAAATAAAGCTGACTTTAACAAGGCCCAGTCAATTTCTCAGTCCTACACATAAATTGAAATTTCTAGAAATGAAATTGTCCCAAAACAATGACAATAATTCGCTCCCAATTGAAAATCCAACTTAAAACCCGAAATGGCCCTAAAACCCCAATTTAATTCTCTACAATTACTCAAAATAAAACACCCAAAATACTGGAAAATTGGCAGCCCATACCTTAATGAGAAAACCCACTTAAAACCTTGAAAATTGGTGGTGAAAACTGGCCGGAAATCCGACGAGACAGAGAGGCGTCTTTGGCGCCGTTACTGTGCGCGTGGGTCTGAACTGGCTGGAGGAGGCGTCGGGGAAGATGGCCGGCGCCGGGGGAATGGGTCGGCGCCTGGGACGTTGGCCGGTGGCCTTGGGTTGCCGAGAAGCTGGTCGGGAAAGCGGTATGGCCTGCTAGAGTCGCGCGCAGAGGAGAGAGAAGAGGGTTGGGGAGAGGAAGAGAGAATGAGCTCGGGGGGGTGGTCTGTGGAGTCGGTGACGACGAGAGGGACTCGTCGCCGGCCTCTGGTCGCCGGGAAGTAGGCCGGAGCTGGCCGCGCCGGTGAGAGAAGAGAGGGGGAGGTGAGTGAGCTCGGGGAGAGAGAGGGAGAAGTGAGGGAGTGCGGGAGAGAGAGAGAAATAAAAAGGGAGAGAGAAAGTTCTAGAGAGAGAGAGACAATTGTGGAAAAATATAGAGAGAGAGGAAATCTGATATTTTAAAACCCACTTTTATAAATTTACAACATTGCCCCTCACTTTAAACGCCTATATCTTTCAAACCGTAACTCGGATTGGCGCGTGCCACGTGTCTATGAAATCGTGAGTTCGAAACCTATCTAACGGACCCAAAGTCAAAATCGAAAACCCATTCATTTTAAAAGTCAACTTTTGGTCAAGCTTAAATTAAAACAAAAATAAATAAATCAAAACTCTTTTTATTTTCCAATTAAATCTCAAAATCTTTAAAATACAATCCAACATCTTTTATAAACCTCTTCAAAACATAGTTAAATAAAAATTTAAATTTCTAGTGAAAATTTAGGTCGGGTCGTTACAAAATCTCTCCTGGTGTTATTCTAAGAAATGTGTTAATATTGGACCTATCTTTAAGTTTCTCTATTTTATTTAATACCCTCATTAATTTCTATAATTTTTATTTTAAATTAAAAAAATGTTCATTGTAAGCAAGGAGTAAAATTTCAGTTTCGAGGAAATTTTCGATTAAAATTTCGATTTCGACAAAATTAGACAAAAACGACGGAAATTATTATTAAAATACGGAAATTTTGAATAAAGTTTGACCACATGCTTATTTAACATATTATCTACTACATTGATAAAAAAGAATTAAAAAAACCAAATTATATAGTAGATTTCATGTGATATAAGGTGAATATAATGCGCGCTGGAGACAAATACTATTAAAAAAATTGGTCACTAATTAATAATTACATAATAAAATTACACGAATAAATCACCAATGTGGCAACAGAAAGTAACAAGTTTACTCAAAGGGACTTGGAAATGGTCTTCAATAGTTAAATTAAGTCGAATTGGGTTAAAATAGAACCAATCCGATGGCAGCAGCGGCAACAACTGTTTAACTAAAATTTCAATTTTACAAATTATCAAAATTGGAAAAGCAAAACATTAAGGAAATGAAACTTCATGATAAGGGGATAAATTTGTTTCTCATAATTTATGTTTACAAGTTACAACTAAACGAAACATCAAAATGACCAGATCAAACCCCAAATAAAATCTCAAACTTTTTTTTTTTCTTTCCAATTGCCTAAAGACTCTAAATCTCAATCAACCTTAAAAAAAAAAAAATAAAATAAAATTCTTTCCTTTTTTCTCTTCTTTTTTTTTTTTTCTTTTTTTTCTTTTCTCTTCTTTTTTTCTTTCCTTTTTTTTTTTTCCTTTTCCTTTCTTTTTTTTTTTTTTTCCCCCAGTGCCCAGACGCTCACTCTTCCACTCTTCCTTTCCTTCTCCCTCCTTGCCCAGACGCCCAGTGATCTGCACCCACCTCCCGCGACCAAAACCCACTCCTTGCGTTGCTCGTGCCTGGGGCTTGCCTCCTCCCTCCTTCCCCAGCCAGCTCGCTCGCCTCATCCCTCCTTCCCCAGCCAGCCTCGCGCCGTCGCTCGCCTCCTCCCCCACCTCATCACCGGCAAAAAGCACAACGAGATCGTCCTCAAGCTCGACCCCAACAGCCAGACCATTGAAGACGACTTTCTCGGCGCCAAGGTGATGTGGACAACTGAAGGGCAGACTCCGGCAGAGACATAGTCGCGAAATTTCGACGAAATTTGGCGAAATTTAGGCGAATTTCGCAGACATTTTACAAAATTGCACGTGATAATTTCGTGATAAAATTTCGGGATCCCAAAAAAACAAAAATTTCGGCGAAATTTTTGAAATTTCACTCCTTGATTGTAAGTATATTTTATATTGTGATAATTAAATATAATATTTTATTTGTACAATTAAAATTATAATATACTTAAAAAAATAATAGGCATATTTGCGAAATTTTCGAAATTTCACTCCTTGATTGTAAGTATATTTTATATTGTGATAATTAAATATAATATTTTATTTGTACAATTTAAATTATAATATACTTAAAAAAATAATAGGCATATTTAATAACGTTCTTAGAAAATTAATGCTGATAAAAATTTATAGCTAAAAATTTCAAAAACAATTAGAAAAACATTTTCTTTTTACCAAACAAATAAGTGAAAGACACTTACAACATCATGTCCATTTTAGTTATTATACACAGTCACAACATTTTTACATTAACATTTACCAAACACTTTGATATTGATTTTTGCACTCACAGCACTTTTAAAAACATAGTTTATCAAATACTCAATTGCTTTACTTTACAATTGACTTTACTTTACAGTTGTTTTACTTTACAACTGTTTTTCTTTACAACAATATCAAATTGATCCTTAAAGCTGAATTAGTTTCAATTGTGATCCAATTACTTAATTTTTTCAATTTCATACCTATAAAATCTAATTTACTCCCTCAAATGACTCTTATGCGCCCGTCACATATTCATTTTATGGAAAAAAATATACTTGTTAGGCTAAATTGGACTTTTAGGTTGAAAAACTTGACGAATAAAGTAATTAAAACTCTACCTAAGACCTTCACAAGTACCCAAATACTCCCAGCAGCATTTTACTTGTGGCCCCGAATCAAGTTTGACCTTGTACTCAAGATCCAATGCAAAGTACCTTGCCAGTGGATTAGCAACTTAATTTAATAATTTAATTAAATTATTAAGTTTGTTAAATACTAATTATTTGGTCAGGTAAATAGTAATCATTTTTTTTTTGTGAGAATAGATCTCAAATTCAAAACTTATGCACAACAATTGATTAATAAAAAAAAATCACTAATTTGTCTTGGCCAAAAAATAGAAAAATCATTAATTTAGTTCACCAAATTTGTTTATTTACACATGTTAATATTTAATCTATTATATAAAGCAAGAATAGATTCAGATTTAAAAATATGAAATACTGCTTGCTATTTTATTTTGTGAACAAATTTAGTAAGTAAAGCCTATTGTCCACGTCGGATGTATCGTCATTTTACACCTCTCCTATCCCAAGCCAGCTAAGCAAGCTAGTTATCGGTATTTAATTATTAATTTTTTTGGCCAATAAATTTCATATAAGAGTGTGTTGCATGAAGATATTACTGGCAAGGACAGGTGTCGCTAAGTTAGTGATACCTGTCTTAGCAACTTGTCCAGTGGAAATTAGCTAGCACATCTACAAACTAATCACTTTAAAACCTACAAGAAAGAAGTAGTCTACAATAGAAGTTTTTTTTTTTTTTGGTCGAAGATAGAAGTTCAATTTCCACAACCCAATTGGATGGCCACAAGAAAGAGAAAATGAAAATGAGGTGCTTCTACAATCCTTCACATTGTAATTGTAACAGTTGGGTGTGTATCTTCTAAGTTTAGGGATTATTCCTTTAAGGGCTATTTTTTAATATTTGAGTGCCGCTGTGATTTACCCTATTTTTATTTGATGTTACTAGCTTTAAACTAGTATTGAGATTTCAGACTGCTTAGTGGACTCTGTTTCCCAGGTATTGTAACTTTCAATTTTAATTAATTGTTGATGCACAAATTTCGTCAAACCATCAACGACAATAATCAAAACATAAAATGACAATCACATAAACAAACAAAAGGATGTATAGTGGTATACCTTATCCCAATTTGATCCAGGCTACGTCCATTTAGTTGTGATTAGGGTTTTACTATGAATAATTGATTGTAATTAGGGTTTTACTATGAATAATTGAAGAGTACAGAGAAATATCAGAACCCTAAAAAAAACATTATGAGGCTGCCCCCTACTAAAGAAGTGGAGGGCTTTATTTACAATAAATGATAAGACCCTTTACAAATACCCTAATGGGCTATAATATATCTAAAACCAAAATTTGATACAAACAATTAAGGCCCTCTACAGTCTAAGTCCCAAGAATAGGATGCTGTACATTCATGGTTAAACAATGTTAAAAACCAAGAAATATATGTAGTAATTGAATTTAGTGCTTACTAGTATCACCACAACACATCCAGATATGGACTTGCTTGTTTTGCACACTGACTTGTGCAAGTAGTCGTGCACTCCCTATGCCCAATCTTTCTGTATCATTCCTTTCAAGTCTTCAGCATGCTTGACCAGGTCCTCAGAAAGGTGTACTCCAGAATAGGGGAATAGAAAGGTTGCCAACAATTCCAAGACTATCAATCGCACAATATCGTCATTGTTATCAATTGCACAATTCCAACACCATTACTTGATTGTGTTGTCTTGGTTTGCTTGTCTTCTTCTACTGCCTTGAAAAGAGTCGCTTCCACCAATGTTCTGCTTATCCTTTCTTTATTCTCAAAGTAGTCATTTATGAACTTAGTCTTCTTCATCGGTTTCTTGGATAATATGACATCATTTCCAAGTTCTGGCAGCCCAAGTAACTCAGCAATGTCACTTGTTTTAAGTCACATTTTCTTCTTGCCAAAGATGAATTTTTTTGACTTTTTGTCATAAGCCTTGATCAAGTACTCAATGTTTTCATCTGACTTGACTGGGTTGCTACCCATCTTCTCGTTGAGGAAAACATTTATGAGGGGCCAAAAAGGGTGTCTTTTGGAGCTTCTGATAGATATCTGGAGTAAGGTTGCCTTTGATTTTATCCATGACATTCTGAAATGCAACCATGTTGCATCTGTATTGAGATTGTCCCGACCTTTTTCTTTTTGCTTCTTCCTCTACCACTGGTTGTTTCTTTTTTAGAATCCTGCAATTTTTTTGTTTGTACATGTCAATGAGTTAGGGACAATTTTCAGATTGTTACAATATTGATAGAATTACAATATTCAGGGAGTAAAAAATTAATGCTATTGTTACTGTCGAACATTACCAAAACCTGATTGTTCCTGTCGGTCAGTAACAATCAGAAAGATTGCTACAGTCTGACAACAACAATCCCACATTGTGAAATTCAACCACAAACCCAACAAATTAAAGCGAACATGAAATCCAAAACCAATAACAAACCCAAAATCAATAGGCAAATTCATTGTGCCAACAGTAACAATTATTTAGTAGCAATAGTCATAATTTTATTGAAGTTATGATCAAACCCAACCACAAACCGAAAATCAATAGGCAAATACATTGTTCTAATAGTAACAATTATGCAGTAGCAATTTAGTGACTAATAGAATCCCACATATTTAGAATGCAATTTACTTGAATGCAACATATTTAGAAAGATTTCGATATGCCATCCACAGACAATGACAAATAATACTAAAATTAAAAGTACAATTTTGAAAAAAATACCTAGAAAAGGACTGAAATCTCAGAGAGAGTGTGAAACGAATGGGTAAAAGGACAATAGTGACGATAGTAACAATAGGATTTATTGAAGTTGTTACCCATTTTTTCGCTAAAATGGTTCTAGGGTTTTCAATGAAAGTTGCTTTCGTTCTCAGAAATTAGTCAATAACAACTTGGAGTAGAAATTGTACCTGTTTGTTAGCAAAAATTTCGTTGAATGTTCTTCTTCTTGCTCGACAATGGCAGTCTGTAACAATTAGGTTTTTCTTCTCTGGTTTATCTCTTTCGATTTTCTGTGTAGGCTTTTTGTTGATGCAAATTCCCGTAAGGTAGATACAACAACTTAGAGATAATGACCTGGCTGATCAGAAGCCTTGCCGGATGATGACGTGGATGTTGATTGAGATCTTCCTGTAGACAAACACAAGATCAAAGGAGGTGGACTGGTGTGGTACCAACCAAACACGCTCCGATGATGAAGTCAGTGATGTGTGTTTGATAGTGTTTGAATGGAAGTGAGGAAGAATAGGTGATGAACTTGGGAGAGTGGGAAGAACAAGGCAAATGTTCTGGGTTATTCTCAGCCAAGTTGGGTATGCTTTTGGTGAGCCAAAGGTTTGTGTAAGTGTTTGCTTTGTGATGGCTCAATGGATCGATCCCCAGTTTATGCACACATATATTGGTTTATATAGGCAAAGTAAGGTGTGATGAGTAAGTTACCTGCATGTGAATGAATGGTTGGCAGAGACCCACGCGTCTGGTCAGAACTAGTTGTATGCGCAACCACTCACCTCCTCAGCATTCAATGCTGCAATGAATGCCACATTTAATGCAAGGATGGAAGGTTCAGAAAAACTGCCCCAATAGTCATGGATGTGGGCTGGGATATCTCATCTGTCAGAGGATCATGTCAGGTGCATTTAAGTGTGGCGGTTCATCCAAGATGTGATCTTTCTTGGAATGGTGGCGGCGAGCCGTTCCAACCCGAGCACATGCTTTTATATGTGCACATGAAGCTTATGTGTGATCGGATCGGACATAAAAACCCCGATCGGATCCAACAGATAGGAGTCCCTCCGAGGCGTAACCGGCTGACGTCAGAACTCCAAACGAGGTTCCTTCCGCGCCGAGCCGAGCCGAACCGGGATGACCGTGGAAAGATGAACACTCAATCCCTCGGAAGATCATCGGTTCGGGTCGGACTGGGCATGGAGGGCTCAGCATGGGGATTCGATTTGAGCTGGTAGAGAAAATGCCGAGCTGTGATGATGTGGAGGTCAAAGTCTGACCACTGGGGAGTCAAACATTGGAGTTGAGTCTGACCAGCTACGTGTCCAGCCCTGATTGGCTGTTCAGTGCATGGTGGATCTTCCATTGCGATGGTTGACTCGCAGATGAAGTCTCACATGGCCTGACCTTTGATGGCCGTCCTGGGACGGTAGATAATGTCAAACTCGCCAAGTTCGATTGACCACTTGATGAGCCGACCCGAAGTTTCGGGTTTGGCAAGGATTTGCCTGAGCGGCTGATCAGTCAGGACGACGATTGAGTGAGCCTGGAAGTAGGGTCTTAATTTCCGAGCCGAGGTGACTAGGGCGAGAGCCATCTTTTCAAATTTTGGATACCTGGTCTCGGCATCGGCGAGGGCTCAGCTCGTGTAGAAGACCGGTTGCTGTACGCCACCGATCTCTCTTACCAGAACTGAGCTGAGAGCCGAGTCAGAAACGGAGAGGTAGAGAAAAAGTTCTTCACCTTTCTTCGGTTTAGATAAGATGAGAGGTTCCCCCATGTGCCTTTTCAGATATTGAAAGGCCTGCTCGCATTAGGGGGTCCATTCTATGCTCTTCCCTGCACCCTTTAAAACTTTGAAAAAAAGGAGGCACCGGTCAGTGGATTTTGAGATGAACCGGTTCAGGGCGGCGACTCTTCCGGTCAGGCTCTGAATTTCCTTGCGTGTACTTGGGGACTTCATGTTAATCAAAGCCTGGATCTTCTCGGGATTGGCCTCGATTCCCCGTTGGCTGACCAGCTAGCCAAGGAACTTTCTCGACCGAACTCCAAAGACACATTTAGCTGGGTTCAGCCGCATCTGGTACTCCTTCAGGACTCCGAATATGTCTGAGAGGTCCCTGACGTGGTCGTCCGCCTTGATGCTTTTGACTAGCATGTCGTCCACATAGACCTCTACAGATTTGCCTATGGAAGATCTGAACATGTGGTTGACTAGCCTTTGGTAGGTGGCTCCAGCGTTCTTGAGGCCGAAGGACATGACTTTGTAGCAGTACATGCCACGATCGATTATGAAGGATGTGTTTTCTTGATCAGATTTGTGCAGGAGGATCTGGTTGTACCCAGAATAGGCATCCATAAAGCTGAGGAGCTTGTGTCCCGCCGTCGCATCGACGAGCTGGTCTATCCTGGGTAGCGGAAAACTATCCTTGGAACATGCCTTGTTCAGATCGGTGAAGTCCACGCACATCCTCCATTTCCCATTGTTCTTCTTTACCATGACCACGTTGGCGAGCCAATTGGGATAGTTGACCTCCCGGATGAATCCGTTGTTTTGCAACTTGGTCACCTCTTCGACCATGGCTGCATACCTGACCGGATCGTACGACCTCCTCTTCTGGCGGACCGGTTTGCATCTCGGGTCGATGTTCAGCCTGTGGGTGATCACGTCAGACGATATGCCTGACATGTCATCGTAAGACCAGGTGAACACTTCCGCATTGGCTTGGAGGAAGTTGAGTATGGCCGATCGCTGTTCAGGGCCGAGCTGGGCTCCTACCCGGACGAGCCGATCGGGTGTGTCCTCCGAGATTGGTACTTCCTCCCAGGCCTCGGCCGGGAGGGGGCGAGAATCCGAGTTCGGCTCGGCCGTGAAGTCGAAAGTCTCCGCTCTCAGCCACCTGCCCGAGTTAGCTATAGAGTCGAGTTCCTGGAGTTCGGCAGTTGACCCTTCTGCCTGATGGATGTGGCGTAGCAGGATCGAGCCGAACACTGATCTCCCTGGATGACAATGCAGTCATCGCCCACCGGACACTTGATGAGGAGATTAGCGTAGTGGACGATGCAGTCGAGGTCGACCAGGGCTGGTCTGCCCAGGATGATATTGTAAGCTGATGGCCGCTTGACGACGATGAAGTACGTCATGCAAGTTTTCTTGATCGGTCCCTTCCCGAGTGAAAGAGGAAGGTAGATGTGTCCGAGGGGCTGGACCACTTCTCCCCCGAAGCCGATCAAGGCCGGTGTGTCAGCTTCCAGTTTGTCCTCGCCGATGCCCATCTGCTCGAATGCCGAATGATAAAGGATGTTGACGGAACTTCCTCCATCAATGAAGGATCGAGCAATGGTGGTCCCTGTCACTTCAGCCACTATGACCACCGGATCATAGTGTGGGAAGATGATCCCACTCGCCTTGTTCGGCTCGAAAGTGACCGGTGCCCAATCCTTCCGTCGTCTTTTGGAAGTGCTGGGCTGACCCGCTTGGATCGACAAGGACTCGTGAGCTTGAGCCACCTGTCTGACGTACTCTTTCTGGGATCGGTTCGACTTTCCCACGAAGGTTGGACCCCCGCCGATCTATCCGATGGCGGCGTCCCGGATGTCAATGGTGTTGGTGGGCTTCTTCAGCGCAGTCTTGGGTACTCTAGGCCCCCCGGCCAGGAATTGATTGATCTTACCCGCTCGGGCAAGAGTCTCAATTCCGTCGCGGAGGGCGTAGCAATCACCCGTGACGTGGCCATGGTTGGAGTGGTACTTGCAGAAGATGCCCTCCTTTATCCGATCTGGGGGTGGTCCCTTGATCTCCTTCGCGGCTGGGAGCTGATCCTTGATCTTGGAGAAGATGGTCTCCAAACTGGCATTGAGGGGGGTATATATACTCCGTATACTGGACAAATTTTGGTCCCTTCCCCAGGAGTTGGCGCGGCTCCTCGGTCCTGGTCTTCTTGGATTGGACCTAAGGTTTGGGACTTGCGACCTCTTCTTCCTTCCTTTTGGCCGAGGTCGGCCTGGGATTCAGGGCCTCCACCTGAGCATCCCCCTACTCGGCTCGCGCTCACTTAGTGGCCTCAGCAAAAAGCTCGTCATAAGTGGAGGGAGAGTTTCTCATCAGGTGGGAGCGGAGTCCCCCGGCGAGCAGACCCTGCATAAGAGCATTCTTAGCCGATCTGTCGTCGCAATCAACGCATTTGGTGTACTCGATGTTGAAGCGGATCAGATAAGCCTTGAGGCTATCCCCTTCCTGTTGTTTAATGAGCGACATATCGTTCAAGTTGTAGAGTCGTTCGGATACAACCCGATATCTCGCCAGGAAGGCCCTCCGGAGGTCGAAGAAGGAGTCGATGGAGTTAGGCTGGAGGGTCCGGAACCAACCCCGAGCCGATCCCTTCAGGGTTGAAGGGAAGATTCGGCACTTAGTAGCTTCGGACGCCTGACGGGCTTCCATGGGGTACCTGAAGCTATCAAGATGATCGTATGGGTCCTTAGTCCCATCGTACTGATCCATCTTGGGGGGCTTGGTGTCCCGAGAGACCTCAGCCTCCATGATCCTGCTGGTGTACGGGAGTGGGAGTTCCTCCCCGTGGTCGGTTCTGCCGAGGTGCCCCTTGGAGAGCTTGACCTGACCGAGCCGATCGTGAACACTCCGGATTTGGTTTTGTACCAGAGGGACCAAATTTTCCACATCGGGAGTGGTCGGCTCGGCTGCATTCTCCCCCGATCGCTCGGTTCGGTCACCAAGTCTCTCGCTTACCGGTTGACGAGTGATCCTGTCATGCACCGGACGTCGGTCGGACATGACCATGGTTTCCCCCAGTCGTTCCGCCGCGGACCGTCTCCCCGAGTGAGTGTCCGCTGGGGAAGGGCCTTGACTGGTAGCAGAGCCGAGTCTGCTTTTGACTAGGACACTCGGTTCAGTCGAACCAGTTGGGTTGACATCCCCCAACCTGGATCGGATTAGAGATTGTTGATACGTGGCTGGTTCGGCGCGGTTTCCCCTCAGGCCCTCGGGAGAATGTTTCCTGAAGGCCGCCTGTTTATGCTGGAGGAGTCGGTGGGCTTTCAAGAACTCGGCCTGTTCGACCGGGGACATGTCCTCGAAGCCTGGGAAGGTGTAATCCGCGTCTTGCCGAGCCGACCGGTCGTCCATGTCGGCTGGAGTGCTTTGTCGAGAAGTAGATGGCGAAAAAACCTCATGCTCGGTTCAGGTCTGACGCGATCAGAAACCCGATCTCCCGCTGTTCTCGAGCTGAGCACGGTGACGCGCGAGCTCCTCAGCTAGTTCGGCCTGTTTGGCGAGCAGCTCGTTATTCTGCTTGAGAAGTGCATTCTCAGCGGCCAAATGTCGTTGACTCTCCTTGAGAAGTTTGTGAGCAGCCTTGGTCTTCGAAGGACCTTTGGATTTGGTTGCTCTGGGGAGTTGTGCTCCCCTTGTTTTCTCAGGTGTCTCGGGCTGATGCTGTTCATCATTCCGGGACGTTCCTGAAGAGGAACCGCTGTCATGAAAGATGGTAGTCATGATGACTTATGTGAAGGAAGAGCCTAGCACTTGCAGTGGTGAACAAAACGGCTGAAGGCGTTCTTCCCACAGACGGCGCCAATCTGTTGATGCAAATTCCCGTAAGGTAGATACAACAACTTAGAGATAATGACCTGGCTGATCAGAAGCCTTGCCGGATGATGACGTGGATGTTGATTGAGATCTTCCTGTAGACAAACACAAGATCAAAGGAGGTGGACTGGTGTGGTACCAACCAAACACGCTCCGATGATGAAGTCAGTGATGTGTGTTTGATAGTGTTTGAATGGAAGTGAGGAAGAACAGGTGATGAACTTGGGAGAGTGGGAAGAACAAGGCAAATGTTCTGGGTTATTCTCAGCCAAGTTGGGTATGCTTTTGGTGAGCCAAAGGTTTGTGTAAGTGTTTGCTTTGTGATGGCTCAATGGATCGATCCCCAGTTTGTGCACACATATATTGGTTTATATAGGCAAAGTAAGGTGTGATGAGTAAGTTACCTGCATGTGAATGAATGGTTGGCAGAGACCCACGCGTCTGGTCAGAACTAGTTGTATGCGCAGCCACTCACCTCCTCAGCATTCAATGCTGCAATGAATGCCACATTTAATGCAAGGATGGAAGGTTCAGAAAAACTGCCCCAATAGTCATGGATGTGGGCTGGGATATCTCATCTGTCAGAGGATCATGTCAGGTGCATTTAAGTGTGGCGGTTCATCCAAGATGTGATCTTTCTTGGAATGGTGGCGGCGAGCCGTGCCGACCCGAGCACATGCTTTTATATGTGCACATGAAGCTTATGTGTGATCGGATCGGACATAAAAACCCCGATCGGATCCAACAGATAGGAGTCCCTCCGAGGCGTAACCAGCTGACGTCAGAACTCCAAACGAGGTTCCTTCCGCACCGAGCCGAGCCGAACCGGGATGACCGTGGAAAGATGAACACTCAATCCCTCGGAAGATCATCGGTTCGGGTCGGACTGGGCATGGAGGGCTCAGCATGGGGATTCGATTTGAGCTGGTAGAGAAAATGCCGAGCTGTGATGATGTGGAGGTCAAAGTCTGACCACTGGGGAGTCAAACATTGGAGTTGAGTCTGACCAGCTACGTGTCCAGCCCTGATTGGCTGTTGGATCGATGTGGGTTTATCCACAAACACTTTTGTTTTCTAATTAGGGCTGAACAGGGAGTGGCGAGACTGGGGGTTAGAATGTGTGCGAGAATGATAGCGAGAATATGGGGCGTTGCTTTTGGTTATGGTGTTAACTGTTGAAGACGGTTTAATGTTGATTAACAGTTAACAGTGGCAGGTGAGTAAATTCTTCCTGTTTTAATGGTGTTTTGTTCTGTGTCATGGACCATTTTAAAAAGTGGGCCGGCAAGGTTTTCGACTATTTGGCTTACGTGTTTGGGCTTTATGAACAGTGTAATTGTCCAAATGGGTTTATAAAAAAAAACCCAATTATTATTTGTTAACAGATCACTAATGGGTCCACATGATTTCAACATGACACGATAACCATTAACATGAACACTGAATTTTTTGTGTCCTTTCGTGTCGTGTTCACAAATCGAATAGGATATTGTCAAGTCTAATTTTAGCCAACCCAAGTTTGTAAATGAACAAAATTGAATGAGTATAACATATGTGCAAAGTACATGATGAAAATTTATCAATATTATTTAACGAAAGTCACATTATATTAAATTGGGATAAAATAAAATTTAAGTATGAAATAAAAAAAAAAATTTAAACTACCAAATTGAGACAATGACCAAATTTCAAGTATCAAAATTAAAAAGACTATATTTTCAAACACATTGCAATCATCACCTAAATAATTTGAAAGGGAAATTAGAGGAGCAATTTTCAAGTTCAAACTAGCTTTCATCAAACACTTACATCCACGCATTTTTCTTGAAAAAAAAAAAAAACAAAATCTAGCATTTTTGGTGCAAGAAATAATACGTTGGTGTTGCTGAGCGAGAGGGAGCTCCATTCTGGTTGTTGTGTTGGTTAAATGCTGGTCTTGAGTTTCATTCTCCTATTAATGTCATCATCAATATATTTGTCTGCATGTGAAGTACTTATGTTTAGGGGTGTGCAAAAATACCAAAAAATTGATTTTCGAACCAAACCAAACCAACCAGATTGGTTTGGTCTGGTTTTTTTTTTTTTTTTTTTTCGAATAACAAACCGAACCAAATCGATGATGAGCGGTTTGATTTTGGTTTTCAATATTGAAATTTTTGGTTTTAACTGAACCGAACTGCCACTTATAATATATTCATTTTTATATATTAATTGGTTTATATGTGATTTTAATACCTATTATAGAGTAAACCAAATTCTCTATTATAGTTTATATATGTTTGTATATGTTTATTATAGTTTATTTAGTATATAGTTTATACTACTATATAGTTTATAACTTTATATAATTTATACTATATGGTTTTAATATCTATTATAGAGTAAACCAAATTCCCTATTATAGTTTATATATGTTTGTATATGTTTATTATAGTTTATATGTTTGTATGTGTTTATAGTATAGTTTATATTTTATAGGATTAGTCTATAATTTATAGTTTGTATATACTATACACTAGGGTATATATATATATACTAAAATAATTATAGTTAAAGGTATATGGTTTAGGGTATAGAGTATAATAGTATAGGTAATTGGTATAGAGTATATATATACTTGTATAGGGTATATGAGTATATGAGTATATATATGAGATAAGGTATATGATATAGGATATAAGATATGGGGTTTAGGGTATACCAGTTGTTATCCGGTTTTCAGATAACCGAACCAATCGAACCGATATTCTCGGTTAACCAAACCAGTTGACTTGGGCTAGACTTTGTTTGGTTTTGGTTCCCGAATTGGTCATTTCGAAAATCTTGGTTTGGTTACGGTAATGCCTTTGTGGTTCGGTTTTTCGAACCATGCACACCCCTACTTATGTTTGTGCCATGTAGCATTTTTGGTTATGTTTAGGCAAGGTTAGGACGCACCACCACTTCTTGTTGCGTTACCACCGAGGCTGATTGTGTCACATCATAGACCGGAGCGAGATATAGTGACACTCATTTCCTGACATTGTATTCCCAAACCCAAACCTTTAGGCCTTCTACTATGATGATACCCAAATTTGTGACCAAAAATGGGTTTTGGGTCACCAAATAGTGCTGATACTAATTTCTCCCTTCAATGGTGTTGATACACATTTTGGGTCTCAGTATTTCATACTTATTTAAGTGATATTTAATTTATAATTTATAACTTAAATATTTATAAAAATTAAACTATTGGTTTTATTTTAACGAGATCTTTGATGTTTGTGAAGAAAAACCATGGAGGTTGCATGATATATATAGAGTTTTTGAGAATATAGTCGTTTGGGATTTTTTGGGTATTTTTCAAATTTTTATATATTTTTTAATAATTAAAAAAAATATATTGATTGAGCGATCTGGGCCGTTGATAGCAGCTGCACCTCATTCTCTCTCTTGTTGTGGGTGTCACATGGGTGGGCCAGGGATTTTTGGGTCTCAACCCATTTTGGGTCTCAGTGTGACCCATATATTGGTCACGCTTTGGGTTTCAGGTAATTTTGGGTCACACATTCCGACCCATAGTGTGCATATGTGACCCATTTAGTACCCAAAAAGAGTTTTGGCTTCCATTTTCCAGTTGCATAGTGGAAAACCTTAGGGCCTGTTTGGAAACATGTATTTCATTGGGTGGATTTTTGGATTTGGAGAGTCCAAAACCAAATCCACATGTTTGGATTTAAATTAAAGAGAAGATTTGGATTTGGGTCAAATCCAAGATGAATTTGAAAAGCCCAAATCCATGGATTTCAAATACTATATAAAACTAGGTATTTGAAATTCCTCATCTCATTCTCTCTCTCTCTCCCTCACCTTCGATGACCACCACTATCGGCGATCACCACTTGCGACTAACTCTGGTGACATTTCAGCAACTTTTCCTGCAGGCTCTAGTGACTTTTTTGGCCGACTATAGTGACTTTTCTGGTCCTCTCCGGCGATCTTTTCGGCCGGCTATATGAAGTTGCTATATGTTTCAGTTTGTCACTATTTGACAGTAACTATATGAAGTTGCATATTAGTAGTTGAAGATTTTGCTTTAATTTTGTGTTTTCTTTTCGTCTTATGGATTCTATTAATTGTAGGCTAAAAAATGTTTTTGATCCCTATACTATTGCTGACTTGCACTTTGGTCCCCATCATTTCAATTTGCATTTTTTAAGAATCGTAGTTCCATTAATGTCACAATCAAGTCCAATCAGGTGGTGCCACATCAGCATTTTCCGTCTCAATTTTGACGATTTGGACCTAATTGCGACATTAATGGAACCACGGTCCTTTAAATGCAAATTGAAATGACGGGGACTAAAGTGCGACTCAGCCATAGTACAGGGACAAAAAACGTCTTTCGGCCTTAATTATATTAGTTTAGGTGTAGTTTGATTCTTTGTTTACTATTTAGATTATCATAGAACTAAATCATATCAAATTATGTTTTAAATTGACTGTGTTATTGTTTGATAATAACTATTTTGATTGTTACTGTCCGACAGTGGCAATATGTGATTGTGATTTTTATGTTTGTTTCATACTGATTGGTTTAATGTGAAAGGCTTTATGACATTTTTTTACATTGAATTAAAAATTTAAGTAAGGCTATGGTTGTTATTGCATGTCAATAAAAATATGTAAGTGGGGCTATGATTGTTACTGACAATGAATATGTAAGTGAGGCTATGATTGTTACTCCTTATCTGTAACAATATGTAAGTGAAGCTATGATTGTTACTGTTAAGTGTAAGACTTATTTCTGTTTAAACCATAAAGTGTTGGTCTTCTAATCACACTAGGAATAAAGGGCTGCAGTGTTTGATTAGTAACTTAAACTAGCTAGAGTTTTGGTCTTTGAATGCCATAAGTTTTCGGCTGCAATACCAAATGTCATAAGGATTCCCATTTTCTTGTGGACTTAGGATTGATTAACTATTAGTATTGCATAAGGACACACAAGTTTTCCTTGATGGGAATGACTCCTGCTGTGAACACTACAACATTATCTAGCAAAGGTCACCAATTTGTTTTGGTAGGAATAGATGCAACTGCCACTATTGTTAGTTTGTATTGCCTATTGCCACCCTGCAGTCACCATAGAGCATGTTGGAGGTTGGTGTTGGGGTGGCAAGGGAGCTAAGGCCACCCAGATGTAGGAATGGTGGAAGCTTCTGCCAAAATCTGTCATGACAGTCTAACAAGGCAGCTGCTCACTAATGCTGCAGTTAGTTGGTTTTTTCCCTTCACCATTAGATGTAAGGTTGCTGTATTGGTGTTAGAACATAAGCAATAAACAATGTCTCCATGAATTTTGGTAACTAATTAGAATTCAAATTAAATTCATTGTCCCACCAAACATATCTCGCAGTGAGATTGAAACTTACATTAAACTCATTCCATGCAGCAAAAGTTGGAAGGGGGCTAGTTATTGTGCTAGGGATGGACCTTCTTTGAATCACAAAGAAGAAAAATAAAAACATACTCAGAAGTTGGAACCAATTTTCTTCAATATTCATTAATTCTAACAAATACAACCAAACATCCTTTAATTTACAGGAAGAATACAAGACAACAATTCAAATAAACAAAACAATACTAAACATGTAGGGTTTGTGGGATAAAAAATGAAAAAGAAATGAAGAGGATGGGGTTGTTGATTAAAAAAGTGAAGGATGGAAAGGAAGAGAGAAGAAAAGTGCAAATGAAGATGGAGGTCTCACACTTTCAAGCTATTGGAGGTCCGATCCTTAATCTTCTTCTCAACTTTCGGAGGTCTGGTCCTCAATCTTCTTCTCAGCGTCTGGAGGTCCGGTCCTCAATCTTTTTCTCGGCTACTAGAGGTTCGGTTTTCTCCCATGAGGTTTGGTCTTCAATCTTCTTCTCAGCTTCTGAAGGTCCAGTCTTCTCCCATGATCGAGGTTCGATCCTCAAGTCTTCTTCTTGGTTTTCTTGTCCTACATCACAACCAAGCAAAATCAAAAAGTATAAACTCATAAGGGAAAGAACATAAGTTAAAAAGGAATTTTGTTTAGTCAAAGTTGAACATAAGCAAAACCATATATTTTGGAGTTATAAACATGCCATAATCAAAGTTATAATTAATAAAAGTGAAAACATACATTTTGATCAATATCATAAATGTGCAGCGATAAAGGAGAAAATGAAAAATATGAAAGAAGCTCCATATATTACCAAAAAACCAAGTAGCATATCATAACATTCAATTTGTGGTATAGACTCAAACAACAAGATAATATTTAACACCAAACAAAATCTGAAGTTGGATATATTAGTGATACCAAAAGAATACAACTAACAAGATAATATTTAACATTAACAATATAACAATAAATAAGATGAACAATCGGAATACAAAGAACTTGAAAAATAAATGGAATTGATACCAAAAGAATGACCAAAAGTGGTTGTAGATACTCTAGGGTTTGATTTGCGGGTTTTTGATTCATCCACAATCAGAGTCATACATGTGCACCAATGGAAGGGCCATGATGAGAGAAGGAAAACCTGATGAAGATAGGTGGAATTTGCCGCCCATATCGCTGGAAACGACGGAGGAAGGTCGCGGCTGTTAGGGTTTCGAACCACCACGTGCGGCGGTTGAATGAGCTAGGTATTTACACCATTGAACTCAACTCACCCATGGGAAGATTTCGGGACTAACTCAACAGCAAGAGGTCGTCGGAATTAGTGACCCATCAGAAAATAAAGCTGGATTAGGTTCGGTTTGAATCCACGTTTTCATTGGGTTGTTAAGCAAACAAAAGGCAGGGATAAAGAGAGAAGGAAGAGACTAGTTGATTAGGGTCCATGTCGCCGGCGTTGGCTGCCAGACGGAGAAGAAATGGCCGGAGAGGGCTCATAGCAGAGGAGAGAGAAGATAGAGAAACACCAGGTGGTGTGCGGCTACTTCTGAAGGCAAATGAGAAAAAAATATGCTGAAGTTAGGTTTTTATAGTAAAACCCTATCTGACGAATTTACAAAATTGCCCTTTAACTTAAAATACCCGAATCTTGATGGTCGTAGCTCCGTTTCACGTCTTCTTCGTGTCTACGCTCTCGTAGTCCCAAGCCCTATCCAACTAGACCAAAAACTCATTTAAAATCTAAACATTTAATTTTGTCAAATTAAAACCTTAAACCAATTTAATTATAAAAACATTTCTTTTTAAAACAAAAAATTTTATAAATTCATAGAAAAATAATTTTAATGAAATATTTTATAAATTCGTCCCTAAACCCAAAATGTCAATTGTCACTTTTTCAACTTTAGTTTTAAAGAAAAGAGATCATGTGCACAACCACCATTATAAATTTAGTTTGGGTTAGGAGTGGGAAAAGAAAAATTATCCCATTAATTTTTCAATTTGGTTACTATGTTTATGAAGCTACTAAAAAATCAAGTATCTTACAAATTAGTGGGTTTTAAGGCAACTATATATTATCTCCACCATAAACATAGTAATCACTAACAATAAGTATTAGTGACCACCTCATTTGTCAATAGGCACTCTCTCATCTATGGGTGCAAAAAATAGAGGCCTTTGGCATATTTGTTGTAGTGGCAGCATATAAATAGAGGTTTATCTCCAAACGATCAATGCATTCTCAAAAGTAATATTCACCCCATCTATAATTAGAGACTAAGGGATCGAATTGTGAGAGCAGAGCTCTGTTTCTTTATTTCATTGTTCTACAAAATTCTAGTTTCCTTGTTGCTGCACTAGTTGATCTCATATTGTTTTTCATGGCAGACCAAGGTAAGTGTTTTAGAACATACAACTATAAAGTATAACATGTGGTATCAGAGCCTAAGTTGCATGTTCTAAAATCTGATTGCTAACCTTTAAAATCAATTTCCATCTACAAGTATGATTGATTGTTAGATTATAAATAATTTATGTGCTGTACGTTTAACCATGTCTGCTTGCAAAAATTGATTTGTATGCTGCCTGATTTTTACAAGAAATTGTTATGCTTGTTTTGATTAATTATATAATTACTTGCATATTTTCAAAAATTCGAGTGCATCTATATATACATATATATATATAAAGTCTGCATGCACTTTTATGTTGCAAGCTATACTATCACAAGCATATATATATATGTTACTGAAGCTTATTCGATTGATATATTATAAATATTCTGATTAAACCAAGATAGATAAGATTGCATATCTCCTTAAATGTGTATATATATATATATTAATTAACAAGTGTGATCTTGGTATCAAGAACCATCCAAATCATACTTGACACCTTATAGATCAAATCTGCAGAATTTTGAATCAATCAAAGTAAGCCACAGTGACTTGATTCATTCAAATATTTTGCAATCAAAGTTGCTGATCTCAAAAAAATCTTGCATTATAACTGAAATTAAATTGATTAACCTTCTGTCCACAGGTGAGGGTAACTCAATTTAAAATCACTTATGATGGAAAGGCATGTGATAGAAACTGCAAGAGTTAGTAAAGAAACTCCTTCAGTCCAGAAACGTGGGAATCCTTTTATTCAAGAATCTCATGCATTTTCATATTGCAGTGCTTCACATACATGTTTAATTCTTAACCCACAGGTGTGAATTAATAATGTTGTAAACTTTAAGGTTTTCATGAGGACTGTGTTAGTTTGATGAGTCAACACCTCAATGAATTATAACACTATTCAAACACTAACTGGATCCAACTACAAGAAGTGGAAGCAAGATCTTGAGATATTTTTGGGACTGCTAGATTTTGATATAGCACTGAGGGAGAATGCATCAGAAATTCCTGCTGCTGATGCAGGAGCAGATGTTAAGGCACACTATGCTAAGTGGGAGAAGGCCAATAGGATGACCATTCTCATTATGTAGAAATCAACGTCACCAGCTGTGAGGGGTGGCATTCCACCTTCTGACAGTGCTAGGACATTCCTTGAGTCTATTGGACTGAAATTCAAGGAATCTAAAAAGGCTGAAAAAAGGATTTTGCTAAACCAATTGGCTAATATCAGGTACAATCGAGAAGGGGGAGTAAGGCTGCATATTCTGTCACAGTTAATGATAGTTTGATGGTTCACCTTGCATTGAACTCTCTGCCAAGTGAATTCGAGCAGCTGAAAAGTAACTATATCTCTCGAAGGGAAACTTGGACTCTGCATGATCTGATAGGCATTTGTGCACAAGATGAACAAAGACAGAAAAGATAGATAGATAAGAACCATGTTAACCTGATTCAAGCTAACCCAAGAGAGAACAATAATGCTCAACCTGCTTCTAGGGCCAACAAGGCTCAACATGCTGCCAGGGCTAATTTTGCAGGGAGCGTTGGGAATAGAAACAATCCTAAGTTGGGGCAGAATAAATGTTTCTTTTGTAAGAAACCAAGGCAAGGATTGTAGGAGGTACAAACGTTGGCTAGAAAAGAGAAAGACTAGTGGTAATTTTGATCGTGTTTCAGAATGTTTTGAATCTAACACTATAGAGGTTCCTTCTGATTCTTGGTGGCTTGATAGTGGTGCAACAATTCATGTTACTAATTCTTTGCAGGGGTTCATAACCAAGAGATCACCAAACAAGGATGAGGTGAAGGGGTTCGTAGGCAATGGAGAGAAGATCAAGGTGGACTTCATTGGCTTAGTTACGATTGAATTAGAGTTAGGTTTTATTTTGGAATTAGTTGACGCAGTATATGTACCTCCCATTAGAAGGAACTTAGTTTCCATTAGTAGGCTAGTAAAATCAAACTTCAACTTTGAGTTTGATCAATTTGGTTTTAGCATTTTCAATAACAAAGTTCTAGTTAGCAATGAAATTTTAGTTGACAATCTTTTTCGTTTGAATTGCAAGCATTCTAGTTCAACCATTAACACAATCAACAACAGCCTATATTCAAATAAACTAAATTCATGCAAACTTTGGCATAAAAGACTTGGACATATATCAAAGGAAAGAATGAACACCCTATGCAAAGAATTAATGTTGCCACCACTTGATATATTTCAAAGACTTGGAGGATGTGTGCATCGAATGTGTAAAAGGAAAATTCACAAATGCCAGAAAGAAAGGTGCTGTTAGAAGCCAAAATCTGCTAGAACTAATACACACAGACATTTGTGGTCCTTTCCCTAACCAGACATATGATGGTTTTAAATACTTCATTACATTTACAGATGATTTCTCCAGATTTGGTTATGTGTACTTAATAGCTAAAAAGTCTAGTGCACTGGATATGTTTAAAATCTTCAAAGCTGAAGTTGAAAATCAGTTAAATCTCAAGATCAAAGTGGTAAGGTCTGATACGGGTGGGGGAGTTTTATGGAAGATTCGATGAGGCAGGTAGAAATCTAGGTCCCTTTGCAAGGTTTCTACAACAAGAAGGCATTGTTACCCAATATACAAATCCAGGAACCCCACAACAAAATGGCGTTGCAGAGAGGTGCAATAGAACCTTGAAAGACATGATTAGGAGTATGATGTGTTGTTCTGATCTTCCTATTTTTCTTTGGGGAGAAGCTCTTAAGATAGCAAACTACATTACAGCAAACTACATTTTGAATAGAGGACCTACCAAAAGTGTGAATAAGATACCTTTCGAACTCTGGAACAACAGGAAACCTAGTCTAAATGATCTTAGAGTTTGAGGCTGCAAGGATGAAGCCAAGGTTTACAATCCTATGGAAAAGAAACAAGACCCAAAAAATACAAGCTGCTATTTTGTTGGATATCCAAATAGAACAAAGGGGTATAGATTCTATTGTCCAAATAACATAACCAGATTTGTTGAAACACATAGAGCTGTGTTTATAGAAGATGATACAATTGAAACAAAAGAGGAAGGTTTTGTCTTTGATGAGCTACTAGATAGCAGTGAAAATCCATCAGTCTTAGTTTTACCTTATAGAGACTTAAGCAATGAGAAAACTTTAGAAGCTGAGAATAATCCTTAACCACCTGAGCAAATTATTGAGCAACCACCACCACATCAAGCCAATACACCAACTCAAAATGACAACATAGAATTGAGAAGATCACAAAGAAAGAGGAAATCAGCCTTGTCTGATGATTATCTGGTCTACTTGCAGGAATCCGAGCATGACAATAACACTATAGATGATCCAACCACTTTTAGGCAGGCCTTGCTTAATGAACAAAATGATAAGTGGCTAGTAGCTATGAAATCTGAATTAGAATCAATGAAGAAGAATGGTGTCTGGGAATTGATGGAAAGACCTCAAGGGCCTATAGGTTTCAAGTGGGTTTTTAAAACCAAAAGGGATTCAAAAGGGAAAATTGACAGATATAAGGCAAGGTTAGTTGCCAAGGGCTTCACACAGCAAGAATGGATTGATTATAATGATACATTTTCTCTTGTTCCCACAAAAGACTCATTTCGAGTCATAATGGAACTTGTAGCACATTTTCACTTGTCACTTCATCAAATGGATGTAAAAACTGCATTCTTGAATGGACCCCTTGATGAAGATATATACATACATGTAAGACCCCGTATTTTTCAAGCAATTATTTTAAATATTTTTGCAAATTTATTTTAAGGATTTTGGGAATTTATTTGGAAGTTTAAAAGGTTTTGGTTTAATTTGTAATTTTTGTTTTAAATTGGGCTTAACCCAAAAGTTGACTTTTAAAAATAATGGACTTTCGTCTTTGACTTTGGACACGTTGGAAAGGTCTTGAGTCCACGAGTTCGTAGACACGTGGCACGCGTCAAACGGAGTTACGGTTTGAAAGATACAGGCATGTGAAGTGAGTGGCAAACTTGTAATTTTTACGAAAGTGGGTTTTAAAAACCCAAATAGTCAGACATTTTCTCTCTCCTCTCTCCCCGATTGTCTCTCCCTGCACCTCTCTCTCGCGCCTCTCACCTCGCCGATCTGCCACCGGCGCGTCCAGCCTCGCCGTCCCTCCCTCTTCCTCCCCCTGGCCACCGATCACCCACCTGAGCCACCATTGCGACGGATCGACGCGAAGACCGAGAGAGGCTCTCGCCGGCAATCTCCTTTTTCCGGCGATGACGGGACACCGGACCCACTAGGTCTTGTTCGTCTCACCACAGCGAGTTCAGCCGTGGTGTCCTCCTGCTCCGATGATGCTCCGCGACGGAGCAATGAGCTCGGGAAGTCCAAGTCAGCCGCTGGCTTCCGCCGTCGTTTCCGGCGAGAATTGGCCGTCGACCCAGGTTTAAAGGTTGATCCTCTCAACGTCTCCTTCGTGCCTGTGTAATTCGTTTTTGTAAATTTTGAGTTTTAAATTTGTGCAGGTTGACCACCACGGACCACAGCGGGTCCCACCGCGTTTGGCCGTGCTGATGGCTGGAATTGTTAGTTTTTGGCTTCTGGCCAGTCAACCGAAGCCCGTGGGTGAGTTTTGTGAATTTTGGTGTGTGGTTTGGGACTGGGTAGCCACTGTGTGGGGTGGTTACCGCCCATTTCGGCTGTTGAACGACCCAGTTGTGATAACTGGTTATTAAATTATTGATTGTCTGGTCTTAACAGGTACACGGGCTCGGGAAATCTTATCCCTAATGCCGTTATGCTGCCGGATTTGACATCCGAGTAATGGCGCCGTGAATGGCACTTCGGTCTTTTCACGCGGTCAAACTGTGAGTGAAACTTATCTGTTTATATTGTTGAGTACCGTGGTTTAATTGTCTGTTTTATGGATTTGCTGTTTTACGTTAGAGAAGACTAGGTGTAGGATTTTGAATTAGGAGAATGAATTGACGAAGATTTGAGGCTAAGGAATTAATTGGGGAATTATAGAGTTGCTTTAAGGAGAGTCACCGAATTAGAGAAGGATTGTTTATTGTCGAGGTTAATGATTGATGATTAGGCAGTTATTATATACAAAACGATCAAATTAATTATTGAGGAAGTGTCGGTATGTTTCGAGTGACAGACAAGTGATGGTTTATGAGCGGGAATCAATTTTGGAAGGATTCGGCATAATACGGAGTAAATTGTGGGTGAAATGTTGTGAGTTGGAAATGTGAGTACTGATCGGTCGAGCCTGCTTGTGTTAAATGCACTGGATTGTGGCCAGGATACGATCCTGCTCGTGCGGAGCGACCCTCCATACGAGATTGTGGCCAGGATGTGAGCCTGCTTGGCGGAGGGACCCTCCATACGAGATTGTGGCCAGGATTTGAGCCTGCCCGTGCGTGGGATTGTGGCCAGTACATTGTCTAAAGTATGGGTACAAGTATGGTGTGAGTTTAAACTACAAGTGTTTTGGTATATCAGTTATAAATATAATTTCAGTTCATATTGGTTATTTCTCCGCTTGGAAGTTTCATTGCTTTTTCAGTGTATCGAGGTTCATTTGAGATGATTTTCGGAAATGGATTTGTGAAAAGGTTTTAAAGTTGGGGGATTTCAAAGAGCGACGTGAGTGAGATTAGGGGGATTTCAAAGAGTGACGTGAGTGAAATTAGATAGTCTATTTCGTTGCTTTGTGTGCTTGTGTGCATATGTTTGCTTGGATTTGGTTTGGCTAGGACTTGGTAATGTCTAGGCTTGAAGTTTGAGGATGGACATTGATGAAATTATTGTGTGATTGAATATTTATGGGTTTTACTGTGGATTATTTTTAGCATGGAAATTGAAGGATTATTTGAGGATTATAGTTTAAGTCATTTCACTCATACGAGCTCTAGTGAGCTTATCGGGTTATTTGTTTGAATGACCCAGTGTACCATGGATATAGTGCAGTGTGGTTATTAATGTTTTGCAAGTTAAGCAGGCTGAGGAGGCAGTGAGGAGAAGACGAGGCAGTGGGACTTATTTAAATTGGATTTAACTGATTTTATACAGTGATTGTTACATACATGTTTTTTTGGGCTTACACTCTGATTTATCAAATGTATTTATTTATTATGTTAAGTGCATGGCTCATTCTTTGAAATGAGGTATAAAGGACAAAGTTTGAGTGTATTTTGGGCTCGAGGATCGGGGCGTTACAATGCAGCAGCCAGAAGGTTTCATTCAAGAAGGGGAGAATCATTTGGTTTGCAAGCTAAATAAATCTATTTATGGATTGAAACAAGCACCTAGGCAATGGTATCTGAAATTTGATGAAGTGGTGAGATCACACGGTTTATAGAAAATCCAGCAGATGAGTGTATATACCTTAAGGTTTGTGGGAGGAATTTCATTATTTTTATCCTATATGTTGATTATATCCTTTTAGCTAGCAACAATTTGACCTTTTTACACGATACCAAGATGTTTCTATCAAAGCAATTTGAAATGACAGATTTGGGTGAAGCCTCTTATGTGTTAGGCGTTGAAATTAGGAGAGATAGAGAGAGAGGGTTACTCGGACTATCACAAAAGGGTTATATTGAAAAGGTGCTTAAAAGGTTCAACATGGAGACTTGTTCTGGAGGTGAAGTTCCTATTACAAAAGGAGATAAGTTAAGCAAGAAACAGTCACCTCAACCAGCTCAAGAGAGCCTGGAAATGAATGACAAGCCTTATGCCTCACTGCTTGGGAGCATTATGTATGCTCAAGTCTGCAAAAGACCTGATATTGCTTTTCCTGTTAGTGTATTGGGCAGATTTCAGTCCAATCCAGGCCAAACACATTGGGTGGCTAGCAAGAAAGTCATGAGGTACTTGCAGAGAACAAAGGATTACAAACTGGTATACAAAAGAAGTGAAAGTTTAGAGTTGATATGATTTGCAGATGCTGATTTTCTAGGATGTGTGGATTCACTCAAATCGACCTCAAGTTTCGTTTTCATGTTTGGAGGAGGTGCAGTGTCTTGGAAGAGTGTCAAACAACATTTAGTGGCTTCATCAACAATGGAAGCAGAGTTTATTGCATGCTATGAAGCCACTGTGCATGCAGTGTGGTTGAAAAATTTCATCGCAAGCTTGAAAGTGGTTGATTCGATTGAAAGGCCTATTCAGTTGTGGAATGACAATAGTGCTGCAGTCTTCTTTACTAAGAAAAACAAAAGATCTTCAGGGACTAAGCATTTGGACCTTAAATATCTGTTGGTTAGAGAAAAGGTTAAACAAGGGTATACCAAACTCGAACACATTGATACAAGTTCAATGATTGCTGATCCACTTAATAAAGGGCTTCCTAATGTAGTTTTTCACAAGCATGTAAAGAGCATGGGGTTGCTGAGTGGTTTTGATAATGTGTTAGATTAGTGGGAGTTGTGTCTCACATCCTGTTTTGTTTTATTTTTGCTGACAGAGTAATTGGTTAATTAATGTTTTATTTAGTTTAGTAAGATGTTTCGTTGAATATTGGTGTTATGTTTCTCAACTATAATTTTTACAGATATGATTTCATATTTTGTTTTTGATATAATTGGCAAATGAATAAAGTAAGGTGTGTCTATGCAGCATCGTTAGCAAAATAAGGTAGCTGCAACACATATGGATTCGTGAAAGTGCCAATTTTCATTTTCATTTTCTAACTAAAGGAGATCTTAGTAATCTCTCAAGAGGACTTATGAATGTTTTGTTTGATTATGTGATCTTGGTCTTGACGGATGCCACATGTGAATTTGAAAATGGATATGTGTGATTATAAAGACCTTGAATGATAATGCTCAATGTGTCTTGATGGTTCCATATCTAATCTTCAATCTTGACAGTGGCTTGACAGAGGAATGTAGTTGGGTTAATTTTCAACATGGCCATTAAAGTAATCAACACAAAGCCTCAGTGATTATTTGACCAAGTGGGAGAATGTAAGACTTATTTCTGTCTTAAACCATAAAGTGTTGGTCTTTTAATCACATTAGGAATAAAGGGCTGCAATGTTTGATTAGGAACTTAAACCAGCTAAAGTTTTGGTCTTTGAATGCCATAAGTTTTCGACTGCAATACCTAATATCATAAGGATTCCCATTTTCTTGTGGACTTAGGATTGATTAACTATTAGTATTGCATAAGGACATGCAAGTTTTCCTTGATGGGAATGACTCTTGCCGTGAAGCATATAAATAGAGGTCCCTCTCCAAACGATCAATGCATTTTCAAAAGTAATATTCACCCCATCTAGAATCAGAGACTAAGGAATTAGATTGTGAGAGAAGAGCTATGTTTCTTTATTTCATTATTTTGCAGAATTCTAGTTTCCTTGTTGCTACACTAGTTGATCTCATATTGTTTTTCATGGCAGACCAAGGTATGTGTTTTAGAACATACAACTATAAAGTATAACAACAACAGTAACAATATGTAAGTGAGGCTATGCTTGTTACTGATTATCAGTAACAATAAGTAAGTGATTGAGGCTATAATTATTACTGTTTGCTAGTAATATGTAAGGTTTTTTTTTTTGGTCAATTATTAACTTAAAATAAAAAATGTAAGTGGGGCTATGATTGTTAATGTTTGTTAGTAACAACTGCGTTATAATAGTCACAATAGTTATTACTAATTGCCATTATTGAATAGTAACAATGAATCAACTAAACTCATGTATCCTTTTGCCAAAAGAAAAAAAAAAAAAAAAGGAACTAAACCCATGAATTAGTTATTAAAAAAAAGAAAAAAAGAAAAAAAGATAAAGAGATGCATGAGTTAGTACAATAACTCTAAGCAACAACACATGGCTGCAAAAAAAGAAGACACATGACAAGTGGTAGTTATATAGCAAGTAGGTTTCAACAAAAAAGGAAAAAAGAAGACACATGACAGATGATAGTTACATAGCAGGTACAAAAGAAAGGAACAAAACCAGATATTTGAGTAGCAAATAATGATGTGTGGTGGGCAAACAAAAAAACTGATGTGCGGTGGCATGAACGTAATTTACGTTCTTTTTAATGGCTTTTGTTCTGCGTGTGTTAGGTGTTTTAAAAAGTGGGCCGGGTAGGAAAGTTACTATAGCGTGTGGGCTGCAAAATCAGCTCTATTTCTCAAGTGGGCTTTAAAAAAAAAAAAAAACCCTATATTAAATTGGGATAAATTAAAATTTAGGTACGAAATAAAAAATAATAATTTAAACTACCAAATTGACACAATAACCAAAATTCAAGTATCAAAATTAAAAAGACCATATTTTCCAACACATTGCAATCGTTTGAAAGGTAAATTAGAGAAGAAATTTTCAATTTATGAAACACCCTGAACCTCGGGCCCATGAAAATACTGAACATCAAACTGTTAAATTTGTTTTCTCTTACTTTCGAGCCATGCACAACAACATAAGTAAATATAATTCTGTCAAAAATATTTTAAACAAACCACTGAGTAAAAACAATTAAATAAATCTCTCTGGGTCCCACTGCATCGTCTTCTCCCCACTGCTTTCTCAGCCTGCTTAACCTGCAAAACACAAATCCTACACCACATCCATAGTGTACCAGGTTATACGACAAACCCGGTAAGCTCACTAGAGCTCGTATGAGTGAAGTGACATAATAATTGTCCTCAATAATTTTCTCAATCCCCAACTCAAAAACAATCCACAAAATATCCATAATTACTTAATCACAAAACGTTCCACCACCAATCATCCAAGCATCAAGATAATCAAAAACTCCTCGTATGCACATCAAATCTCATCAATAATAATAATAAAACATTCTTGCAAATCAATTGCCTAATCGTTACTATTAACCTCAACATCAACCTCAATCATTCAAATCCTAATTAATAACCTCACGGCATAATCACCCTCGCTTCCCCTCTCAAGCTTCAAGTCTAAACCTTACCAAGTTTCTAACCAGCCCAAGTCCTAACGAACAAAAGCCATACAACACACGGTACAAACAAACATCTATCCAAATTCACTCACGACGCTCTTTGAAATCCTCCAACTTTAAAACTATGTCTCAAATCCATTTTTAAGTCATCTCAAAACTGTAATTCGAGCTCTGAAGAATAAATAGTATTTTCAAGTTGTAAAACTGTTAAAATAACTGAAATAAAAACACAAAGCTCTACTGAAACTGTCATTTAAAATATTTACTAATGTAATTTCATTTCGCAAAATACTCCACAACTGAAAAACTCACGCCACACTAGTACCCGGGGAACTGCTGGTCATACACTGCCGAGTCGTCTCTAGGCAAGTGCAGAGCAAATCTATACCTGTTGTGATGCTGGTCATACACCGCCGATTAGGCAAGTGCAGAGCAAACGCTGGTCGTACACTGCCAACTAGGCAAGTGCAGAGCGAGTGCTGGTCGTACACTACCAACTAGGCAAGTGCAGAGCAATATATATCTGCGTGCTGGTCATACACCGCCGAGTCATCTCTAGGCGAGTGCAGAGCAATATATACCTGCTGTAGGGGGTACTAGTATGACGGTTTAAAACTGCTCATTTACCCTCATAAAATTCGTAACTCAAATCAATATTTCCAATTCAAGACTCATGATAACCAAATAATAAAATCATTAAGAAAACACTTCCAAATCACAGATCCAATTCAACCTCTATTATCTCTCGAACAAATTCAATAACCACATAAATAAATCATGAATTTAGAAAAGCATTTGCAAAATAAGGTCCACTCACAGTCTACCCTGAACCATACTGAAACCTTTCTGAAATTGATTTCTACTCACGACCTCTTCCTCACTTGTTTGTCATTCCTACTCACAGTCTATTGTATGATAATTGCTTATTCCTCACTTAATCCTTTAGTCTCAATCTTCGTCAATTCCTCCTCATGGTCTGAACCCTATACTTGGCTTCCTTTAACATAAAGCATCAAATCACACAAAACCGACAATTTATTAACGGTACTTTACATTAAAAATCCGATACGTTTCACTCACAATTTAACTACGTAAAAGATCGAAATATCCTTCACGATGCCATTGCTCGGATACCAAATCCGGCAGCATAACGGCATCGTGAATTAGATTTCCCGGGCCCAAGTACCTGTTAAGACCAGACAACCAACTTAAATATATACATAATTCACATTTGGTCGTTTAATTGTCCAAAACGGGCGGCCGCCACCGCACGCGGTGGCTGCCCGGCTTATACAACACAGAAATTTCACAGAAACTCACTAAACAACCTCCAAGGATCTCCTAGAAGTTCAAAGTGGGCAAAAAGAGACAAACGGCCACTGTCCCGCCGCCACAAGTGGCGGAGGCAGTGGTGGCTGCGGCGGCACAATCTAAGAAAATGGTTTTTCAACTAAAAATCAACCCAAATTTAACCTAGGACCTTCAATTGGATGAAAAACAACTCAGAAATCATTCAAGTAGGCTCAATTCAAGGCAAACCCGAAATGGGTACAAGCCCTAAAGTTCCAAATTTTTTTTAGATTCTCTAAATTGACACGCAATAACAAGGGGGAAAGAAGGCCCATACCTCGAGGATCATTTTTGACAACTGGACCGACGGCCAAATCTCGCCGGAAATGGCCGAAATCGGCGGCGGAAGCTGGCGGCCGACTTGACTTCCCGAGCTCATTGCTCCGTCGTGGAGCATCATCGGAGCAGGAGGACACCACGGCTGAACTCTCCGTTGTGAGACGAACAAGACCCAGTGGGTCCGGCCACCCAAATCTCGCCGGAACAGTCNACGGCTGAACCTCCGTTGTGAGACGAACAAGACCCAGTGGGTCCGGCCACCCAAATCTCGCCGGAACAGTCAGATCGACGGCGAGGCTCAAATCGGGTCTGGGCTGGTTTCGGGTTTTCGGGGCTTTTCTGGGTTGAACGGAGGCCAGGGGTAGAGAGAAGAGAGGGCGGCGATGCTGGTGGGCCGAAAACCTAGCCCATCCGCCGCCGGACGCGCCGGTGGCAGATCGGCGAGAGTGAGAGAGGGAGAGACACGCGGGAGAGGGAGAGGATCGGGGAGAGAGGAGAGAGAATGTCCAGAAATTTCTGGATTTTGGGTATTTAAAACCCACTCCTACAAAATTACAAAATTGCCCTTTCCTTCAAATGCTCGTATCTTTCAAATCGTAGCTCCGATTGACGCGTGCCGCGTGTCTACGAACTCGTGGACTCGAGACCTTTCCAACGTGCCCAAAGTCAAAAACGAAAGTCCATTATTTTTAAAAGTCAACTTTGGGGTCGGGTCGTTACAATTTAAAACTTTCATCAAACACTTACAGCCACGCATTTTTCTTGAAAAAAAACAAAAACAAAAGCAAGCATTTTAGGTGCAAAAAATAATACGTTGGTGTTGTTGAGCGAGTGGGTTGGTCTCCTCGTGGGAGCTCCATTTTGCTTGTTGTGTTGGTTAAATTATGGTCTTGAGTTTCATTCTCCTATCAATGTCATCATCAATATATTTGTTTGCATGTGAAGTACTTATGTTTGTGCTATGTGGCCTTTGTGGTTATGTTTTGGCAAGGTTAGGACGCGCCACCACTACTCGTTGGGTTACTACCGTTACTACTGAGGCTGATTGTGTCACATCACAGACTAGGGTGAGATATAGTGGCACTCATTCCCTGACATTGTATTCCCAAACCCAAACTCTTAAGTTTTCATTAAGAAATCTAAACCCAAACCCTTAAGCTTTCATTAAGAAATCTTTAAGAGAAACTTATTTATGGGATTCCTTATAGGGCCAACTCCACATTCGAGGATCAAACACAGATGTCTATTTTGTAAGTTTCCATTTAAGAATCATTCCTACAAAAATTAGACAAATCAGTAACATTTAACTATTTAATTAAATGGTGATCGATAATTTCAATGTTTATCGAAAATGTGTATTTATTTTGTCATAATTAAGTATCTTAATGGTGTCTAAGTTGTCAATATTTTTCTAAGGATATTCCTTAAATGAAAACCTAAAAGTTAGACGATTATGATCATCCAACAACAATGTGAAGTGGCCCCATAAGGGATCTTTGTAGAGCTAACTCTATTCTGGAGTTCGGTCTTTTCTGAAGCTCCAATCATTTCTTCACTTTCATTCATTATAATTTTAATTCTAATAACTAGCCTCTCAATACAGGATCATGCACGCTTCAATAGACTTTTCATATTTTGCATACGTAAATTTATTGTTTAATTCATCTTCTTAGTAGTTCTTCCATTTATTTATTTATTTATTAGTGTTTACAACCTAATTTGGCACTAGGCCGGAGTCGCGGCCAAGCCCAAGGTTCTATTAGTGAAGTCCAACAGTTAGCCCAATTTGTTAAGATCAAGCTCAATAGCCAGGCCCAAGTTCAATGCAATTTTCAAAGCCTAATTGATAAGCCCAGATAGGAAGTGGTACAATTCTGGAAGTGTTCTAGTCAATCTCGCCGAGAGTCATTGGTGTGCTAGGAGTTCTAAATCAAACAATTATGGCAAATCTTGGGCGTGAAGCAAGTAAAGGAGTCCAAATAGGAAAGGGTTTCCTAGAACTCAAGGGTGTGATCACTATATAAAGAAGGCATTAAGCATGCAGAAGACTCTCCCTAAGACATTCAACAAACAATCAAGACACAACAACCTACAGATTTCTCAACCAATTTTCTAGATTTCAAGCATCTTTGCATTCCTCAAGTTCTCAAGCTCTCAAGCCTTTGTTTTTGTTTTCAGCTAGGGTTTACTTTTCCTGAGTATTGATTTTCTTTTGGGTTTCGACTCTTGATTTCATATATTTTTACCATGAGATTTGTTGTTAGGACCACTATTGTCACTCAATTTTATAATAATCAGATTAATAATACTTTCTTTATTAAAATTCATTCTTTTTCTGTTCATCCAATCACCCAAGCAACCATTGTTCGTATTTACTAATTCGAACACACAGTCACATAAACCATCGATAATTAAAGTCCTTGAGGATCAAGGCAGGTAGAACATTCAGCAAGATTTTGTTCCTTGCTCGCTTGCAATTGTTTGATTAGAAGTTGGGTAAGATTCGGTGCAAATCACACAACCTCAATCTTTTTCATTACGGCCTCTCGGCCGAGAAAAGTGGCTCGCCCACAAATTTACTAGGACTTAGTATTCTTACTAGGGTTCTCGGCGATCTCTGCCGTGAATTTTAGGGGTAACAATTAGCAAATAAGATGTAATTATATTAATGATTCTTACTTGTCAAAGGGGGTGTGCAGTGTTTCAAGTCTTTCAACCTTCTTATAAGTTTTTTTTCTTAATTTTAATGTTTTGTTTTACTTAAACATAAGTTCGCTCGAGAACAACTTCTTATTGGATGTGGCTATCGTTTATTTTACAAATTTATCCCTTTTAAATAAAATTTCTTCTACATAATGTTCTTATTAACCATGTACAATTTTAGAAGAATGAATGTTTCACCATACTAGAAATGTTCCATATATATAATATAGATTATACTCTTATAATTTGTCAATGTATGCACTTGAAAAAAAAATTCTTTTGTACGTCAAATTAATAGATGGAATGGTCATGTAAGGCGAGCCAATTTTGTCCTCTCATTCCATCACATAACCCCAATCATCCACCCATAAACAAGGGGTCAAAATTTCCCTTGCAAGCATGACCGTTCCATAAACTAATTGACAAAAATTTGAGTTCCTTTCCTTCAATAGCTAGCCTGAGTAAATTATAAGGATATAATTTTGGGAAAAGTTTTAAAAATTATTTAAACTTTGATGGAAAAAACTTAGCTATGTGGTATCACGGAAGAGAGAGAAAGAGAGAAAGGGAGAGAGAGAGAAAAAGGGGAGGATGGGAGGTGGTATCCCCGGGACAGGCAAGTCATTCTCAACTTTGATTCATGTGTCAATTTAAGATGCGTATTATGAGTTGTATCAATATGTCATATGAACTTTAATTTTGAAGTCAATTTGCCCTTTCCATTAGTCCAATTACATTTTTTGTCCAAAAAAGGATTACGTATGTGAAGTGGTTTGACTATTATGTTTTTTATTACAAGTAGAATGATGAATTTATCCTTGAAAAAGTGATCACATGCATGACATGTGGTCACTTCAATGAAATTTTCAAACCAAGTTGATGAAAGTAAGATATTGACATCGAAAGTAAAGTTGAGGGAGCAAATTAGTACAACCCATAGTTCAATTCATATCCTGGATTGATACAAGGGTCCAAGTTTAAGTTATTTTTGAAAGTTGTTTCCTATAATTTTTAAAGTGGGAAGTTTCATTAAATAACCCTTTTTAATACAACTATATCTCTTTTAACCCTCCACTCACAACTTTATCTTTTATGACTCTTTGGCCACTTTTCGAACAAAAATACCCTTGTAGTAGTCACATGGTCGACATGTCGACACTCTGTCGACCAAAAAATTGATTTCAACAAAAATGTTAAAAAAAAAAAGGGAGAAAATGATGAATATGACGAATTGCATCACCATCTAAAGTGGTTATAGCACTATGCATGTGTCGACCATCATTTGTCGACAATTTGTCGACCGTTTGTCATGGATGATTAAATTTTAGATTCAAAACAACAGGTCGAAATTTCAGATCTATAACATCAAACCTAGATTGAAATTTCATATTTGCAACAACAAACCCAAGTCAAAATTTCATATATGGAACAACCAACCCAGGTCGGAATTTTATAGAACAACAAATCCAGATCGGAGTTTGCTAAAGTCAGATCTAAAAATGAAAAAATTGACAGAAAAATATAAGAGAGAGAGATTGGTGTTGTTGGGTCAATGACTTTTGTCTATAATTTTATAGTCTACAACTTTTTCTTTCTCTTTTCATTTGAGGCGTACATCAAACAAAACAATGATCTTTCATTTTGATATCTTGGATTTTCTTAATTTTTCCACAAGATGCAAAAACCCAATTGTAAAAATATCTTCAGCTTGGTTTTGTCAATTGCTTCATATTTGGACAATTATAGCATGGAGGTGACACAACAGATACAACCCAACAGATCAGAAATTTTTTATCACTTGCATATGGGTGAGGGTTGGACGCTCAAGTGACAGAGAGAGAGAGAGAGTAAGGGGAGGGAGCATTGGTGTAGGAATCGACGAGGGATGCGATTGGGCCTGACGGTGGGGGTGGAGAAGAACTACGTGGAGGAGTACTACGTGGTGGGCCCAACGGCTGAGAAATGTTATTGGTGGCTATGGTTGTGGTGGCCCTGCTACATGGTTAGAGTTTGAATAGAGATGGTTATAGTTTGAATAAATTAAGAGACTGAGAAAGAGAGAGGGGAGGGTAATTTGGTCTCAAAAAGTGGCCAAAGAGTTATAAAAGATAAAGTTGTGAGTTGAGGGTTAAAAAAGATGTAGTTGTATTAAAAAAAGTTATTTGATGAAATTTCCCTTTAAAAAAAATATATGGACAAAAGTGAAAAAAAGTGTCAAACTACATACATGGACTAAAAGGGTTATTTGGCCAATATTAAAAGAACCTGAATTAAGATTTCTTTAAAGATAGTGAAGTTAAGCAATTTCGGCTTAAGCTTTTATTCAGAATAGTTATTCTGAAACTTCAAAAACGATAAACTTGTAAAGAAACACTGAAGTGATGGATATGCTTTACAGGAAGATTAATTGAGCTATATATAAAGAGAGAAAGCAACTTCTTAGCATTTGACTAAATCAGCCAAAAAAAAAACCCTGGGACTGTTTGCAAATAATTTAAGAAAATTTGAACAAGAACAATATTATTTTCATCATGAACTATTTGCAGTATAGCAGGAAAAATAAAAAAAATAAACAAAAACTTCAATTGCCAACGTGCGACCAACTTGTGCAATATACGAGTTGCTTCTAATTGCATAATTCAAATATTGAGGAAGCCCTTCTCCTTCAGGCAAGCTTTCAACAGTGTCCTTATGATTTACTTCCAAAGGAAGGAAATTAATTCCCAAACCTTTTGCTTTCTCCATGGATAGCTGATACATTTTTGGAAAATTAGGATTGTCATCCTCACATCTGCCAAGAATGAAACAAAAATAAAACAATAAAAATCCATTAGAAATTCGCTACATGCAGTGAGTTTTCAAATTCCTAACCAAATGAAATTTATTGTGAAAATTAAGGCGGAAATGGATAGTTTGTGTTGGTATCAATGCACATCAATATGATAGGCTGATAGCTAATATTTTTGGCTACCATTAGGTTCTGGTATCTGAGCAAAGAAAGCAAAATTGACTGGCAATGTTTAAGCTAAGTAGATCATGCATAAATATAGTAAACTGGGTACACAGTCTGCTACAAAATAGTAAAACATGTAAATTGGTAGGGATAAAGTTCTCATAATGGCATTAAGTGGAACAAAGTAATCTTAACTAATGGCTGGCATATTGAAAATGATAACTTATCCTTCAAGAAGGCTATTGATACAGTTCTGAGTTAATTAGAGATACACCTATTTCTAAGGCTCAATTTGATCTTACCTCATCCTTTTGATATACACCTATTTTTTAATTTGTCACGTAGGATATCCATTTTATGTAGAAAATTCATTTTGTGATTTCATCTTTTACCCTTTGTGTTGAAAAAAGGTAAATTTTGTTTTTGTCAATTAATGCCTTATTTCAAGGTATTTTCATGGAAAATTTATGTAATTAATTGGCATTAATATATAATGTTAATAATTATAAACCCCCTAGTTAGAGAGAAAATCTCTCATAACCTCCACCCAAAATCTACCTCTCCCATAACCCCCAATTTTACACTTAATATTTTCCTAAGCCCCCTAGTCAAGTAATACCCAGTCAAGTTTGACTTCCCATCTTTTAATTTTCCAGTTTTACCCCTTTTCTTATTTTCATTTTCCAATCTGTGCTCTCTCTCTCTCTCTCTCTCTCTCTCTCTCTCTCTCTCTCTCTCTCTCTCTCTCTCTCTCTCTCTCTCTCTCTCTCTCTCTCTCTCTCTCTCTC
>QANW01004067.1:64207-151074 GCA_003254865.1 Dryas drummondii
CCAGCGTTGCCTATGTATGAGAAATAATCAGAACCAGTAAGTAGATATAGCACAACCTATTCAATCATAATTCAACTACCCAAAGAAGTACTTAATTACCTAGCTAACAAAACTCACCCAATCACAAAGAAGGAATATCCTTCATAAACACGGTTGCATAGAAGAAAGAATATGTTGAAAGTCCAAAATACAAAAGAGAAGTACTTTGTACCTGCAAATATTTCAGATTAGGTGATCTCTTGAGCAACTCTACCCACCAGTAACAGCAATCAAGAACAACCAGCTTCAATTCGCTCAAATTATCAAAAGCAGGTAGACAAGAAACCTTCATGAAATAAATTAATGATCAAACATAAGATTCCAAATAATATATTGCCAAAATTTTTTTTTAAAAAGACATTCAGTCTCAACAACTACATGTATAGGTTTGGTACAAAGAAAGAACAACAATAACCATAATAGGGCAAGAAGCAAAACTACCATAAAAATTAAAGAACACATAAGCAATTCTGGTATCATTGACATTATAAATTCAATGAATCAGCATTCACAAGAGCTATTACACAGAGAACACACAAGACATATTAAATTGAAAAATTATTACGTACATTCAGAGCAAGAGGTTTTCTAGTAAATGCAACTACTGCCATAGACAATGTTATAATCACCCTTTTGATAGATGAAACCTTAGCACACAATCTAAGGACATTAAGTGTTCCCTATAAAGCATGGTCAATTAATTATGCCTGACGGAACAAAACAAAGAATTTAATTATTAATTACAGAAAAGTATCTACTAGAAGACCTCCTTTTTAAATTTACTCAAAGTGATACCAAACAAAGATCGACTTGCAGATTTATTTGGAAAAAATTTGTAAGTAGCAACAAGAAATTAGTAAGCATCATGTGAACATTGTTGAGCATAACAAAATGAATTTTAAAGGTGATAATTTTGTTCATCTTGCAGATAAAAAGGAATCGAAATATTAACTCTATAAAGTGTCTAACATAAAACCATTGCAATTGAATCGAAATATTAACTCTATAAAACTAAGAAGGAATGTACCTGTGGATCACTGGCACAGTGATTAAATGGGTATGCTGTATGAAAAACATCTTCGCATCCATCAATTACGGAATCAAAAGACCCTTCTTCCAGTAGATCTACTGTGAACAATTAGAGCCTTTCCTTAGCTTCATCTAGTACAAGTAAGTGTTATGTTTTCTTCTTATCATCTGTGGCATATACAATAAGAAAAAAAAAAAACAAATGTCTCATCTCCATCAATAATACAAACATTTGATATAACTTGCAATAACAGTAGCAAAAGAATTTAGCAATAAACACAATCACACAGAAGAATAGAGCCAAAAGAAAAACGAAAAGGGAATATTGACCTCTTGGGTCTCATATTACCTGCTTCTGTGAGACTGGAAAGAACACTAACCATGGTCATGACATCAACCTCAGCTCCCTCCAATCTCATTTAAAAAAAAAAATGAATGCACTCAAAAACCTACCTAGCTAGATTGTTTAATTTTAAGTGTTCAATTAGATTTTAAGGTAATTGTTACATGTTAAGATGCACCCATTCTTTATCTATCATCTTAAATTCACATAAGATGTACATATACAAGTTCTAAGTTACATATTTCTTTTAAGTTCTCATCATTATGTTACAAGCTCACTAAACTTGGATAGCAATTCATTTTCCTTGGTAATTATTACCCATCAAAATGATTAGTTACATACATACACTTAACACAAATAGGGTATCTACAATGTCATACAAAAACAACCAATCCCATGAATTATGATTCTATACGTTCGTTTAAATCCTACATCCATGATCAAACCAAGCTTTCAATTGAAATGGTTTAGGCAATTAATTAGTTTTGTTGTCTCAGGTTCCAAGTAATTATAAGACTCAATTTTTCATATACAAGTATGAAATTTATGGATAGAACGTCAAAGGGACTACACCTAAGTACACAAAAAAATATTTAATTATGAAATACACCTCATAGTGTTCAAATCAAAAACATTAAATATCAAAAGCCAAAATACTTTATAACTACAACCTAGAAACTGTACTGCAATACCTGCTTTGGCTTCTAATTTCTGCTTCTTTTGTAGACAAAATGACATTGAAGCTCTAATGAAAACTACAAAGAAAATCAAAGAAAGCCAAATAAAAACAGGCAAATCAATGGCTTAATTGAAGAACACCCATAACCTCTTATTTAATTTCTGAAAATAGATTAACCAAAAATAGAAGTAAAGAACAAAATCTTGCTTTCAAGAATTTGGAACCCCACAATTGAGTTTAGTTTTTCAATTGTGCAAACGAAATCACTAACAAAAAATAAATAAACTGAATTTTCTTTTCTAGTCCCTAAACTCTTAGCATCTAAAGACAACCAAACTAATTTTCTCAGCAATCAAACACCATAAAACAGAGCAAGCATCAAGACACCAATCGCTTCAATTGGAACAAAATTCATCGCAAAAACGAAAATTGAAACCCTAAACTTCCAAGAGAGGTAACATAATTCAAAGAAGAAAGCCAAGCTAGAACCCTAAAATCGACAACAAATGCAATGCAAGAAAGATATATCTGAGAGAAACCCTAACAAAGAAGAAGCACTAAGCAAATGAATTGAAGAAATTCAACCACAATAAAAAACACAGAGAAGTTAGAAGAGGGATAGATAGGGAATGTACGTGAAGGGGCATATGCGAAAGCGGAGTCGAACCAGAGCTCGGCCTTGTGCTTGTCCTCGTCGCTCTCGTTCTTCATGGAACATGAAAATTTAGAGAAAAAAAAAACATATGAATAAATTTTATGCTGTCAATAGTTCAAGCACATGAAAAATTGATTCTTCCCCACACAATTTTCCCCAAAACCCACTAACCCTAAAATCAAAATTGTAGAAAATCATGAGAAGAGACTTACCTATGGACATGACAGAGAGTGGGTGAGGGAGACTGAGAAAGCGAGCAGGAGTGATCGAGCGAGAGTGAGCAGGACTGAGTGAGCGAGCGAGAGTGAGCAGGACTGAGTGAGCGTCCCTCAGCCAAGTGCTCGATCGGAAGATAGATTAGAGGAAGATGAGAGAGAGAGAGAGAGAGAGAGAGAGAGAGGAAAAGCATTAGTACGTTCTGACTTGGAAGGCTAAAACTATCCCAAATCAAGTGGGAGGGAAATAAACAAAATGTTGGGTTTCACGCGCCTAAGGATTGTGGGCCTTAAAATAGCTTACAGCGTTTTTAATTAAAGTGCTATAATTTTATCACTTATAACAGCAGTTTGAAATAAATGCTATACTAAAGTGCTATAATATATACTTTTTGTTGTAGTGTATGGTTGTCACAGAGGTATGAGTAAGTAATAAGTTTGAAAAATATTTCCGATCTTGGAGTATGGTGTGCGTAGTAGCATTGTCAACCAGACAACAAATTCCCCACTAAATATGCTTATTCATAAATTTAATTCAATGGATCACATGTATGAATAACATTATTGAATTAAATCATATTCGAGCATAACCAAATTTCCAAAATAAATAATTCAAGTCATAAATCACCAAAATAATCTGAAAAAGAAATATTATTCAGAAAATTAAATACGGCACAAGTGTCGATCATATCCATGTCATCGAGTTTCTAGTCCTCGAATTATCCAGTAGCAGTCTAGCTAGAAATCAGTGACCTCTAGGGTGATATCCAAAGGAAATGATCCCTCAATGAGGTTGGTCTCTCGAGTTTTGCAACTAGCGTGATACTCATCTACAGCTTGCGCTAATGCACGGTAGGTATGGGACCAGTGATCAGTTCCTTTACATCGATAATATAGATCATTCTGATTATGATTTTGGTGGCGACGAATTGGACTAGTGTTCCTCTCATTTAGAGTTCTTGGGGCCGAAGGACTGTGGTTCCCACCACATGGGCCTTGGCCACGAGAATTCAAGTTTCGTGGGCGATGGACGCATTGGTTTTGGTTTTGGCCAAGAGAGACCCAAAGAGCTCGTGGATTCTCTTTAGCGAGGTACTAAACTTGAAGTGTTTCCTCCATATGTTTCCTAATGAAGATCAGGACACTTACCTTAAGAGACTCTGCAACAACATTGTCAGCATTGATTGTTGACCTAATCTTCTTGGCAGTCAAATGAAGGTTAACATATGAAGTCCACTTTAGATAGTTTCTTTCGGAAACTTCTAAAGCGACAAAATCAAGCTTATTGAGATTTGACATTCTTTGGTTGAAAGGAACAAATAATCATAATTAATGTTTTGGGCAATAACATTCATAAGCAACAAATAAGAACTTCAAGTTCTATAACATGGTATTAAAATTCAGATTAAACATGTAAAATCTACTGGTTTTATCATGTATGGTGAATTCATCTACTGGTTCCTTGTATGACATCATTGAAGCTATAGGTTCAATATTTATGTATGAACTACTCGTTCATTAATTACCTCCAATTTCTACACATATAGTCTAGTGCAAAAATTTAAACAAATAAAATATTCATATATCCAAATAGAACAAAAAAATATCAAAAAATTGTTTGGATAAAGGTTTCTGGCATTTAAAGTATATATATTAAATTGGATGAATACTAACACGAGATTCTACCTTGATTCCCGCGCCAGGACGGAACATAGACTCTCTAAAATGCTTACTACTTGCAGACCTCAAAACCCAAGTCCTTTATGCAAACTTGAGAGTCCCAGCAACAAACATTGGAATAGCTAGAAAGTTAAGCACATGACCAGCCTGATTATACAGATGAGTGAGATTGCAACTCTGATAATCAAAGGAAGCAGAGTTGCTCCTCTGTATTCTTCAGAGAGATATTTTGGATTGTGTGTTGCGTGAGTTTTTTGTGGTGGTGGTCAATCAATTGATTGCCACACTTTTCTGATTTGTATTGATTTGCTTAGATATAGAATTATTACAAAAGCATAAAATGCTTTTACAAACACAGCAAGACTAAGACTAGAGGTAGTCCACCAACAACGAACATCATCATGAATGTAAACACAACTTTCATAATTAAAGCTATACATATAATTTTGGCCAAAAAAAAAAACGCTATACATATAATAATTAAAGCACAACAATACTTGCACTAGTGTAGGCATTAAGTTTAACACAGCCCAGGCTCTGAGAAGTACATAGAAAGCCAGTGAGACCTGGACAACCAGCTCAAGCAAGTCATTGTCTTCCAAAGAGTACTCAGTGATGGTGTCTGAGCCACCAAGGTGAAGCAGTATGTTGTCATGATGTAATCTGGGTCGTCTGTAGAATCAGTTCCATTGTCTGTTGATGGTAAATTGCTGGAAAGTAGGCCAAGGGAGACAGTTGGAACCCAGTCTAACGACAAGTAGGTAAGCCACTTGCTGGTTGAATACTTTCTCCTGTTGCCAATAACGATGAGAATGCCCTGTAAGCTCAGGCAACAGGAAAATAGAGATTGAGTTATTAATGTGATGGATCCAGAAAAAGGAAAGTTTTATTTATAATCCTCGTGTATATATTTCACAAAAACGTGAACTCAAAATTCAACAGCCTAATGTTAGAGTTCACACATCTAGCCAAGACTAGAAGATCAAACTTTAATGGCACAAATCATAATGTAATATGCTCCTCATTATGCCAATTGCAGCCAATAGATGAAATCTAGGACCACATCGCCAATAGTTCTGCCATCAACTCTCATGCATGCTAGCGAATAATTCTTAATTCAAAGACACTTGTGGGTGAGAAAGTGTAGAAAAGATTAAGCTGTTAAGCTTAACAGGAAGACAAAAGGATTTGGTGGTTCAGCTGGAAGAAAACCCAAGCCTACATCCACATAGAGACACTTAATCTCATTAACATAATGAAGAAAGCAACCTGCTATCTTGGTACAAATAAGGGGCTAGGAACAGCACCCAACGAACCAATATTAAATGCCTCAAAGGGCTACAAGAGCTTAATAACACTAAACAGGCCTTTCTGGCTACTCGAGGAAAGAATAGGAACAGCCTCTCATATTAATATGAGTTATTATTCCAACACTCCCCCTCAAGCTTGGGCGAGAACATTTGCAGATCCAAGCTTGGACAAGATATGATGGAACTGATTGGTTGGAACGCCTTTGGTGAGGATATAGGCAAGTTGGTCGCCACTTCTCACAAACAGAGGCTTGATAATGTTTGCTTGAACTTTTTCTCGTATAAAGTGGCAATCAACCTCAATATGCTTAGTTCGTTCATGAAAAACAGGATTGGATGCAATGTGAATGGCGGCTTGATTATCACACAGAAGTTTCATAGGAAGAGAGAAACTGACTCCCAAATCTTTTAGGAGATACTGAAGCCAGACTAACTCACTTGTAACAGATGCCATGGCTCTATATTCGCTTCAGCGCTGGAGCGAGCAACCACAGTTTGTTTTTTGCTTTTCCAGGTAACGAGATTTCCTCCAACAAAAGTACAGAACCCAGAGGTGGACTTTCGATCAATGGGATCCCCTGCCCAATCTGCATCACAGTATCCCATGATCTGAGAGTGTCCATGAGGTGCCATTACAATGCCTTGACCAGGAGAACCTTTCAAATAGCGAAGGATCCTTTTAACTGCTGTCCAGTGGTGTGACTTGGGTGAGTGCATGAATTGACTGACCTGACTCACAGCAAACGTGATGTCAGGACGAGTGATAGTGAGATAAATCAACCTACCCACTATTCTTTGATATTTGCTGATATCGGTTAGAGGTTCTCCATCCAAGTCGAGTTTACCTTTACTTGTAACAGGATTTGGCATGGGTTTGACATCAAGCATTCCGATTTCTTTGAGAAGATCCAAGACATATTTTCTTTGATTTAAAAACAAGCCTTTGTTGGAGGAAACAACTTCAATGCCGAGAAAGTACTTAAGAGTACCCAGGTCTTTGATGGAAAATTGTTGAGAGAGAGATGACTTTATTTGGGCAATAGCAGTTCCACTGCTTCCAGTGATGATGAGATCATCAACATAAATGAGAACAACAACAATTCCTGAAGAGCTTTGTTTAATAAACAGGGACGAATCAGCACAACTGCGTTTGAATCCTGTGCCTTCGAGAACAGAACTTAGCTTAGCATACCAAGCACGGGGGGACTGCTTCAGACCATAGAGAGCTTTGTGGAGCTTGCACACCATACCAGTCGGAGCTGTGTGGATGTACCCGGGGGGAATGGTCATAAAAACTTCTTCCTCTAGTTCACCATGTAAGAACGCGTTTTTTACGTCCATTTGATGTAGAGGCCAATTGTGATTGACAGCCACAGATAAGAGCACACGAACAGAGTTCATTTTGGCAACAGGGGTGAAGGTTTCCTTATAATCCACCCCATAGGTTTGGGTAAAATCTTTAGCTACCAGCCGTGCCTTATGTCGCTCTATGGTTCCATCACAATTGAACTTTGTTTTGTAGACCCAACGACATCCAACTGGTCTCTTATCCTTTGGAAGTGGGACAATGGTCCAAGTTTTATTGTCATCAAGTGCTTGGAGCTCTTCTTGCATTGCTTTACGCCAAATGGGTTGTTTATTAGCTTCATGGAAACTGGTTGGCTCTGTGATCTTTGAGATACAACTAACAAATGCAACATGTTAGGGTGAGAAATTATTATAAGAGAGATAATTGTCAATAGGATACCTGGAGACTTGATAGGTGACAAAGTCTTTGAGCCTTGTTGACTCTTGACGAGTTCTATTGGACCTTCTAGGAGCTGCAGAGGGAGGTGTAGGTACAGGTTGATGATGGGAAGCAATTGAATTGTTGTCTATGGCTTCCAATTCACTAGTAGCGGGTTGTGTAGGCAGAGAGCATTCATCCACAATGGGTAGTGGAATTTGATCAAAGAATAAATTCTCCCCCTGAAGATGTGTCTCTTGTTGAGTTCCAAAGAAAGGTTTGGTTTCGTCGAAAGAGACATCCCGAGAGATAAGGATCTTCTGAGTTAAGGGATCATAGCACTTATACCCCTTTTTTGTGGAAGAGTACCCAAGGAACGCACATGAGGTAGCTCGAGGTTCCAACTTGTCTCTGTGAACAGCTTGAATATGCACAAAGCATTGGCAGCCAAACACTCGTAAATGAGACAAGTTCAATCGTCTGCTTTTAATAACTTCAAGTGGAGATCTGAAGTTGAGGACACGACTAGGTAATCTGTTGATTAAGTAGGTGGCAGCAAGGACACCTTGTGACCAAAACTTCTTGGGAACGTGCATTTGGAACAAGAGAGACCTTGTTTTTTCAAGTAGATCACGATTTTTTCTCTCTGCTACTCCATTCTGCTGAGGGGTGCCTACACAACTTGTTTCATGTAAAATGCCATGTTCAGATAAATACTCAATGAAATTGTTGGACAAAAATTCGGTGCCATTATCTGACCTTAGAACTTTGACATGGGAATTGAATTGGGTAACAACCATGCTACAAAAATCTTTGAAACAAGACAAAGTTTCATTTTTTGATTTTAAGAGATAAAGCTAGGTAGTACGAGAAAAATCATCCACAAATATAACAAAATATTTGAAACCATCATGAGAATCAATAGGGGCTGGTCCCCATAAATCAGAATATATTAAATCAAATGGTTTCTTAGCTCTAGAAACAGATGACACAAACGGTAATCTAGTTTGTTTAGAATAATGACAAATGTCACACTTAAAAAGGCTAGAATTAAAAGAAGGAAACAAAGATTTGAGCACACGGGTAGATGGATGGCCCAAACGTTGATGCCACAAGTTATCAGTTGATGAGGCAGAAGCTTGAAGTACCCTGGACTGATTGATTGGTTGTCTTACCAAGTACAGCCCATTGGAATAAACGCCTTCACCAATCTTCTTCTTGGTCATTCGATCCTGAAAAACCACAGAATGTGAAGAAAAGATAGCATCACAGTTTAAAGCATTGGTTAGTTTGCCCACTGATAACAACTGAAAAGGGAATGAAGGTACGTAGAGTGCATCAGATAAAACGTTTAAACCAAGTGGATTAAATTTTCCATAGCCAAGAATAGGTACAGAACAACCATTGGCAATAGATACAAACTGATTCTTATCAGCATTTTGAAGATTTTGGAGACCCTGCTTGTTGTTAGTCATGTGGTCTGTTGCTCCCGAGTCTACAATCCAGATATTAGAAAGAACATTATGGGACAAAGACGAAAAAGCATGAAAAGTACCTGGAGCAAGAGAAGTCGAGGGACAATCAGAGTTGGATTTCTCATTTCTACCCATTTGTTGGAGCAGTTGAGTGAGTTGATTGATTAAAGCAGAAGATGAGGAGTTTCGGGTGGTAGTCTCATCTGAAGCAAGATTAGCTGTAAACTTTGGTGGACCTTTGCTATCTGTAGTAGACTTTAAAAAATTTCTATTGTCCTTGTTGAATCGGCGTTTCAAGTGTGGATAAAGAATCCAGCATCTGTCCCTAGTGTGTCATGCTTGTCCACAATGTTCACACGAGACAGGGCTTCGTTTTCCCTTGAAGTCCTTGAAATTCTTATTTTCTGATCGTTGCTTCTCAGTCACGAAGGCTTTTGATTCTGATAACTCAGACATAGATTTTACTAGGGGATTCATGGTCTTTTTCCTCACTTCTTCTCGTTGAATAGTAGTACAAATATTGGAGAAAGTGGGAAGTTCAATACTCATGAGAATATGCTTACGTAGATCTTCATACTCGGAATCCAGGCTGGCCAAAACTTGAAATATCTTATCTTCTTCTGCACGTTTTAGAAGGGTTGTGTTATCTGTGGTGTGAGGTCGGTATAGTGCTAGCTCGTTCCACATGCCTTTTAGCTTTCCCAGATGTTCAACGAAGGTTTTCCCATCTTGAGTAAGGCTTGCAATTTCTTTCTGAAGTTGGAAGATGCGAGCTGCGTTGTTTTGATGGCCATACATTTCTTTGACAGATTCCCAGAGAAGTTGAGCAGATTCAGAGTAGCTCAATATTTCGGCAATCTGTGGTTCCATGGAATTAAGCATCCATGACATGACCAGTTGGTCTTTACAAAGCTACTCTTCAAATCTTGGATCTTCAGCTTCTGGAGCAGTGATTTTTCCATTGATATAGCCAAGTTTTGATCTTCCTCCTAAAGCCAAAGTAATAGCTCTAGACCAAGGAATGTAGTTCAGGCCATTTAGTAAAACAGAGCAAAGTCTGAGACTTGGGTTGGACTCTGGTTCAGACAAACCCAAAGTAAACGGTGATGAAGGAGAGGGTACATATACGTTTAAACCCAAGGGGGAGTGTTTCTTTTGTTCTTCCCCCATGTAAGGAGAGTAAGAAAAAATGCGGAACGGTTAAGGAGCTTAGTGCTCTGATACCATGTAGAAAAGATTAAGCTGTTAAGCTTAACAGGAAGACAAAAGGATTTGGTGGTTCTGCTGGAAGAAAACCCAAGCCTACATCCACATAGAGACACTTAATCTCATTAACATAATGAAGAAAGCAACCTGCTATCTTGGTACAAATAAGGGGCTAGGAACAGCACCCAATGAACCAATATTAAATGCCTCAAAGGGCTACAAGAGCTTAACAACAGTAAACAGGCCTTTCTGGCTACTCGAGGAAAGAATAGGAACAGCCTCTCATATTAATATGAGTTATTATTCCAACAGAAAGCCAAGGTGAATGCATGCATGTTAGAGAATATATGAACCCTCTTCAATCTTCATGCATTGAGCTAGCTGCAACTCGAGAGTGGTGTTGGAGGCCTCTAAGATCGATTTTCAAGCTTTATGGTGGTGTATAGTACTGCTACTATCAAGTAGCCATCAATGCTCAATTCTATCGATAAAAAAACTACTAAGGCTTTGGAGGGTGATGAAGACTGAAGGCTGAGTGGGAAGGGAAAGGCTTAACCCACCTTTTGTTGGCACAATTGGATTAAGCTTCCAAAGTGATGGTGTGAATTTCTTGGGCTTTCCTGCCTTTCCACGAGTACAGCAACCTCTAGACTCTTTAACCTTGAAGTTTTCCAACATTTGAGAGAAAATCAAGGCCCACTAGTCATCTTGGGTTCCAAAACTTATGATACCAACTAACCATATCTTACAAGGCCCTCTAATGCAAGATGCATATGCGAAAACATTGCAACAAAAAGAAAATTAATCATTCGCCACATATTGGGTAACTTGGAACACATGTGGCCACTTGACCTAACACACACGTGACCATGAAGAAAATTGAAGCATCCAACCCAAAACCAATTTGCAATATGAGAAGAGATCAGAAACCCTTATAATCAGTTAAACAAAGTTAAAATTTTCAAATGTTGGGACAACACACTCTACATTTTCACATCTTCTTCTTCCTTCTCTCTCCTCTTGTTTTTCTCTTTCATTCTCTTCCCCGTGGTTTACTGCTACATCATTAGTTTTATCTTGACAGTCAGAATCCAATCCTCTTCGTATCTGCTAAGAAATGAATTATTACAAAGACAAAGCAGCTAATACCCCAGATCGAGGAGTCATCAGACTTCACTATCATGACAAACAGATGCATTTGTCTAGAAGAAAGGGGCAAGCCACAGATACAAAACAAAGAACCACAGTGATTTATTCTTGTCTTTTGCATAAGGATGAAAAACCATGCAAGAAGCAACACATAAAACAAAAAAGTTGGCACAAGAAGAGAGCCAAATTGTAGAATCACACATCCATCAAAATGCCGAGTCAAGTAGATTGAAGACAAGTCAAATAATCCATTTCCATTTGTGCTGTTTTACATATTGCAATTTCCTGGGAGGAAACAAATTGAAGGCAACTTTCTGAATAGAGCGAAATAAGACATACCTAATTAAGATGTGATCAAAGCTAGAGTTCCATTTGGCACGGACAAACAATTGTCTAATTTGATATCTTGCAGGAGAGTGAATAATTTTGTCCCCAGATTGGTCCTTGGCTGGTGCAGAGTCATTCTCAACATCAACTACATATTTCTTTGGCATATTAGCTTACTTCAAATTCCTTGAGGGTCCTTAACTGCGTCAATCCAGTAGCAATTGCCAAGTTCCTGCAGGATCTAATCTCTAACTTCCTAAGTTTTTGCATTGCTCCTTCTTGCACATCCAATTTTTTCAGGGTACCTAGATTCCAAAGCTTCAGAACTAGAAGCAGGGGAAATCCATTCTTGAAGCAAACCATGTCTGTTCCTTGATAAGAACCAGAGTACAAAGAAAGCGATCTAAGGTTCGGAAGCATCCCTAACTTCGGCATTGGATCTTCTTCAATTCCAGAGGCCGATAAGGTAAGATGGGTGAGGCTTTCTGGGAGTGCATTTATGATGGATGGTTTTCCAAGCGTTCCAAACAAATGTAGGCTAGACAGTTTCTTAAGGTCTAAGATACCCTCTAATTTCAGATGTTGAGGTCCCCTATTCTCATTAATAAATCTCAACTTCAAAGACTCTAAGTTGGTCAGCTTGACAATGGATGTTTCCAGTACCTTTTGCTCTGGTGGTGTGAGCTGGAATGCCAATCCCAATTTCCGAAGGTTGTTCAACTTGGACAGCCCATCCTTCAAGGGACTGCTCTTATCCACAAATGCACCTGAAAATATCTGAAGATTTCTCATGGAAATGGCAGTAGGTTGAAGCATTCGACAACTCTCGTTCAAGTAGAGATGCCGAAGTTTCTTCAGCTTCCATATTGAAGGAGGGAGAGTTCGGACATAAGTATGCTTCAAATCGAGGGTTTGGAGGTTCACCAAGTTCCCTACATACTCCGGGATCGTCTCTAGGTAAGTCCTCCTTAAGCCCAGATATGCCAGCTGCTTTAATTTTCCTATGTTCCTCGGCAATTGAGGTCTGAGAACATGTTCAAGGTCAAGAACCTGTAGCTGTTGGAGGAAACCATCAGCAATGCCCCAGCAAAGAAATTTACCTATTTCCTCTCTGGGCTTATTTCCTTCTCGAGTATCAAAGATGAGAATGGAGTGGGGATGGCTTTCACTCTGCATGACATTTGGCAAATTTGTGTTGAGACCATGAATGTGATGGAAACTGGCATCATTATCATCAAAATGAAAGGCAAGTTGAGAGTCAAAACTTCTACTTATGGATGACCATGAGCGAGTTTTTCTGCTATTGCCTTTGCCTTTCAACCAGAGATCTCGCACAGTAGTAGGCAAGCAACATGTCTTGACCTTCCCATTAGGCTTTCTTTGAACTACTTGAATCATATTACGGCCGATCAACTCTGATAGATACTCGTATGCCACATTTTCAGGAATCTCATCACCTCCTCTTTGTTGTACCAATCCTTGTGCAATCCAGGTAGCAACTATTCTCCTCACAGGGATTTCAAAGTCCCTAGAGAAGAGTTGGAAAAAGCAAAAACACTTACTCAGAATTGGGTGGAACTGCAGCTCTTCTTTATTCCCTGCCAGGTTATATAGCCATGGTATTTTGTTCCGTGCCTGAGTGATTTGCTCGAACACCACTAATTTTTCAGATGTGACTTTCTTCCCCCATAGTAGATACGCAAGACGTAAGATGGCAAGCGGTAGGCCTCCACTTCTTTCTACAACTTCCTTGACAAGAGGTTCCATTTCAGAAGGACCCCGCATCATCTGGGTGAAAAACTCCCAGCTCTCTTCTTTGGTTCGTAGCCGAAGTTGGTGGGGATTGCTATTTTGGTCAGCATTTGAAGCAATGGCCTTGTTGCGTGTGGTGAGCACGATCTTGCTCCCGTTTGTCAGTTTTGGGAATGCTGTTTTGAGAGTGTATATGGCTTCATTTGACAAGACATTGTCCAGAACAACAAGGTATAGCTTGTCCTTCAAGAAATCACGCACTTTCTTGATCCAGTAGTCTTTTCCAATCAGTTTCTCTTTGGTCTCCAGGACTTGATTTCCAACACTTGCGAAAAGTACATTTTCATCAGAATCTTGAGGTACAGACACCCAACATCGGACTTCAAAATGCTTTGCAATGGTACTGTGGTTATAAACTTTCTTTGCCAGGGTTGTCTTACCTATGCCCTTCATCCCCACAATGGAAATGATAGAACGATGTTCACTGTTTTCAATCAATCGCGAGACCAGTTTATGTATGTCTTCTTCCAAGCCAACTACCGAGCATGAATCTGCCCTTACCTCAATGGAATATACTCTTATGCATCTTTGAAGAAGATTGACAGCATCATTGATTCGGATAATTTCTGAGAGAAGCTTAGGCCCTGAGTCTTCCATGTGGGTTAATGAATACTCCTCTGCTTCAGAAGCCATTTTCTTCAGTTGCTCCAAGCAAGCATTTCTAAAATTACTGGCATATACTGCTTTTGTATCTGTCAAGAGTCTATACACGTCCTCCAACTGTGAGCTGACATGAGGTAAGGATTTTTTGCTTGTTTTTGGCAGTTGAATGAGCCTGTAACGAATGTTGTTGACAGCAGACAACAAGTCTTTATCATCTGTAGTCTGATACTGAAAGGTTTGCTGTTGAGGAGATTGGTAAGGAGATATTGATGAGTGTCGTCGGATAAAATTAAAACCATATCTTTCCTTCATTTCAATGAGGTCAGAGATCAAGGTGCCAACATGCATCATCTCCTCCTTAAGTTTCCACCTAGCCCACCAATTATTGATCTCTGGAAGCCAATTCCGATTTGCTGTTGTGTTGAAGGTGTCAAAGGCATCCTTTGCTGTGTAAATGATCTCATTTGCTTTCAGCACCCAGGACGTTTCCATTTGACTTTCCAGTTTGAGCGGTTGTAAATCTTTCATGAAAGCATGCAGTAGCTGCAAATGCACTATGATGGATTCTGTTTGCTCATCCATGCCAAGCCTCACATCTGGGTTTTCAGTGATCTTTAGAGAGGAAATCAGTTCACCAGATTTATGTTCAATCTGATCGTCAACAATAGATCTATCCTGTAGGCTTCTGACCCTAGACCTCGACTGCTCCAGTGATCCATAGATGTCACTTGCACATATTTCCTTCTTCCCAAAGAAATTGTTCAGCGATTTCATCCGAAAGGCAACATCCACCATTGGTACCAGATCAACAAAGACATAAACAAACCACTTTGGAGAGTTTTTCCTGTTCCTCAAATTTTCAAAATTTTCAGCACACCGAGTTGCCTCATAAACCACTTTTCTTGCTTCCCTTATCCAATCTTTTTCCCTTTCATTCAGTGCTACACTTATTCCAGCTTGGATGAGCTCAGAATCCAAAGGTTGATTAGCTTCCTGTGTTATTTGATTCACTGACTTCGAAACTTCATCAAAATCTTCTAAAAGAGCTTCCAATAACCTCCATTCTCTTTCAATCCACTTGTACTTGTAGTTGGAGTATATGAAAGTAAATTCACATACAACAATGTAAAGAATGTGAAGAATGCAAAGAGCGCGCAGGATGCAGAAGGTGATAAATGCAATGGTGCCCATGGTGTGCTCTCCTCTTTTGGAATTGTCAAAATGTCACTGCAACTTCAACCAAATACAGAGTTGCTCTTGCTCGGAAATGACTATGATAAGGAGGCGCTGTCATCTGCAGCATCTATCCCTGATTCTCAAAACTTTGACAGGATGGAAAGACATTGGCTATCATTGCAAGTTTCAGTGGGCAATGTGGAATAGAAAAATTGTGAGAATAGGATTGATGGGAAGACTGGGGATAAATGGCTGTAATTAACTAAATTTCTGGAATTGAAACTGTATGAACTAGTCTAGTATAATCCAAGGAGGGTAATTGGGTAAAGCTCTATGAATGGCTTTGAATTGAGGAGGAAGTATTTACCTTGTTCCAATGGTACCTCCAGATATAAGGATTTTGTTCAATAGTCGACTAAAATCTTCTTACAGAATTCAATAGTACTAAAGCTATAACAAATAGTCAAGGGCTGGTAATTTATGTAGCAATCTTAACTGAAAATCTGCAGCTCAAAAGATTAAAAAGAAAAGTTTCTTACTTTAAACATCATCTACCACATGTAGGTAACAATTAACTTTTGAGTTGCATGTTCTACGTATCTTCCCTTTTCTATTTCCTTATAATTATTATTTTTTTCTCTTTTCCCTTTTGACACTGAACTGCCCTAAATGAGGTAACTCCTAGAGTCCTAGGAGAAAGAGTTTAATTATAAGAAAAACAAAATACAAAATTTATGTTTCACATGCATGTGAGTTTAAATGTTTAATAGCCACGAGTCCCACCACAAATTATTTAACTATTTATTTTACAAAGAATAATGTATACACCATTCCATTTCACATGTGACATGTGCAATACATTTATGATGATTATATATAAAAATTCTTTACGTCACTTTTATTGAAAAAACTTTTTATGCTAAAGAATTTCATATAAGATTCCGGATATTTTTATATGATCTCATCCAAACAAGTTTTCTGTATAGAATCAACATAAAAGTGAATTGGGGTTGGCCTATTTTGCCGAGGACAAAAACTCCTCCTACGCACCTGGGTTCAAATCCTCTCCCTCTCCTGTAATAAAAAAAAAATAATCAAAATAAAAAATTCCTGTATAAAATTGGATTTGGATCAAGTGTGGATGACCCAAGTGTGAACGCAGAATCCATCAATAAATAATTAAGGGCATGTTTGGTATTCTATTCAAAAACTATTTTTTAATTTTAAAAACAAAAAAACAAGTTTTAGTCAAGAAAACGTGTTTGATAGACCATTTTTAAAAACAGTTTTTAGAAAAAAAATTCAAAAACATGCCTCTTTTTAAAAATGATAAAACATCGATTTTCTCATTTTTTTTACACTTCCTTTTTTCTTAGATGTCATCATTTTTTAAATTTAAAAATTGTTTTCAAATTTCATACCAAACACGTTTTCAAATTTTAAAAATTGATTTTGAAAACTCACATTTAAAAAAAAAAATCTTAATTTTTGAAAAAAAAATTTGAGTAGGATACCAATCGGGCCCTAAATATAACCACATATATGCTACTACTTACTAATGATGAAGTAGGGGAGATTGACTATGGCTTCAATGGCTAGCAGGCACCGAAGGTCCCTCGAGCTCCTTCATCAGGTAGGAGGAAGGGACCTATTAGGAAGAAACTAGAGGGCAATCAATGGCTGAGATTAATTGGGTACTGATAATCCAAGGAGAAAATGCATCCTTACCCACTTTTCCAAACTGGAACTAGCTGAGAATTCTTGACTAAAGCAACTGTTACTCGTTCATTCCCCATTGAAGTTCAGACTTGAGACACCAGCACTGGAATTGTAGGTGCCACCTTGGCGCCTTGTTCCTTTATAACAGCGCCTTCATTCTGGACGGATTGTAGTCCAGACTACAAACTCTCCGTGTTGATTTGTTCATCAATTTTGTTACTTCAATTTTTTTTTTTTTTTTTTTTTTCACTTTTTGAAGATTTTAATTTTTGTTTAGGGGAATTGCGACTTTTTTTCCTACATGACACAACAAATTGAGCATCCAAACGTTTGAAGAGTATGTTAAAGATGCTAAGTTCTTTTGACTTGTAATTTTTTAATGGGTTATGAAGGCAAAATTAAGATTTTATCAGTTAATCAATTAATGAATAACTTTTTTTTTAGTTGATCAATTAATTAATAACTTAGTAATATTTCTCTATCCTAGATTAAAGAGAATACCTTAGTATAACTGGAATTAAAAAAACTTCGAAAGGTCAGCATGAAATTAACTGTAGATAAAATATTATTTTATTATTTGAGATTGAAGACTTTCGGAATTTGTGTTGTTTAGCATTACTCTCACTCGAAGTCTTTAATGAGGAATTAGAATGTTTGGATGTATATAATGTTGGAGTTGTACTTCAACACAAACTGTTGTGGTCTCATAGTTGCCTAAGGGTTTTGTGGCCTAAGTAAAGATCAGGAGTTCAATTAGAATTATACCTTGAAGCCTATATGGATTTATGTGTTTTTGGTTTACTAAGGCTAGAGGGATTCCTATTACTTAGAGGACAATAAATTAGAGTTCTTGGCTAATATGGTTATCCTATGAGTTCAGTTATCGGTTAGACTCATAGTCTGTCACTCTATATAAAGTTGAGATCCCCTTGCACACAAATAATCACAATTTAGTTTACTCCCCATCAAGTAATTTGTGCTAAAGGTCTGTAAGTGCAAGGAAGATTCTTGACTCTCAATCATTGATGGATGCAGCTGTGGTGCTGTGGTAAACTCAGGTATGTGTTTTATTTATATAAGTCACTAAAGTTAACATGTGGTATCAGAGCATGGCTTGTATGATTAAAACCTAAAATAAACATGTCTTGTCTAATTGTTTGCACACTCTATTAAACGATTAGGGTTAATCTGGAGAATATATATATAAAGGATTAATTATATGCATAAGATCACTTGTTTATATAAATGATTGATCGTGTGTAATCCATGATTGATGTTGATGTGAGAATTAAGTTTTCTTGCACTAAGAGTTTTCATCTGCTGCAAGTTTTCTATGATTTTATATTCAAGTATTTGTTATATCATGTAAAATTTAATTAAAACTTCTCGTTGTTGTTTTGGGGTTTAAACACTACGATTTCTCATGTCACAAGTAACAAACCCTAAAACCAAAAGGCTATAAAGTTTGATCAATTAAACTATTTGAATTTATTTTTTCAACTATCTGTTTGTATGTATTAGATATATTTGATCTCAAGTTTTATTATCAAATATATATCTGAAGGTTGTGATCAATGTTTTGGGGGTTTTTTTTTTTTTTTTTGGACCAATTAAGCAAGCCTCTCGTGGCTTATTTGGTTTTAAAAGGCCCTGAACAAAGGTGTATTGATCAAATTGCATTATCAATACATGACAGGTGAAGTAATTTTCTGTCCATAGATGATTATTACTTCATCATGGTCAGTATGATTATGGCTAGCATAGAAAATAAAACTATATAGGCTATTAAAGAGTCTCCTTCTGTCCATAGATGTAGGAGGTTCTTTATAAAGCTAGTTTATGTAGTTTTATGATCTAGTGCTTCAACATTGTTTGCTCTCAGCTTATAGCTAGGTGTGAGTTAATTGTGTTTATAAGGTTTTTCTTGGGGATTAAGTTTAATAATTAAATTAAATTTTCAGTTATGAATTTCTCTGCTATCAATTCCATTGAAGTCATCCATTGAACCCGGTAGCAATTTTAAGAAGTGGAACGGGTTTTGCATATGTTTTTCCGTATGAAAATTGACAAAGCAAAAACACTTAGGCATCAAACAGATATATATACATATATATATATTGATTAACTTGAAATATTAATCTATAAAGAAAAGTATCATTAGATGGCTTATGTATGTGATCGGTTTTGACCAAATTAATATGTGTTTTGATCATCTATTAATTGTTTGGATTTCCATGCAAGGTTAGATTTATATGTCTATCAGGTTTTGCTTTGGTGTTTCTCCAATTGAATTCTAATGCATGATACATGAGTGACTTTTGTATTATGCATGTATATTGTTAAGACTGATCATGAATAATATTTGTATAGGTTTGTATGCATTGAATATGGTTGATATATGAATATGAATGTCAATTTTGGTTTGGGCTAGGCACTGTCTGCACCTAAGAGAAATTAGGTTTCTCATTTTATTATGCTTTTATGATAATTTTAATTTGTGACTATATATATAGACGAACACATGTTTTTGATTATGTAAATATGTTTTGGGTTTTTGATTAATTATATGATGAATGGAAGGTGCAAGTCTTCAAATTATACTTATGTATGTCAGTATATGGACAAAATACTTATGTATATATATATAGAGCAGTTTTGATTTGAAACTTATTTGATATATATATTTATATATATTATTCAAACATGAAATTTATATGTGAATTTGGAGTTAGCATTTATGCTGGCATGTCGCTTAGATATATTCATTTAAGCCTATATACAATTTGCAGACTGGAATTACTTCTCAATTGAGAAATTAATGGATTATTATGCTGTATGGTTAGATTCTTTTCTAACACGTAAGAATAATTTTAATTGGCTTTTAATTGACAACCGCAAACATATATCTATATAATAACATCTAATTTTCCGCATGGCAATGGCATGATGAAATTAAGGAAAAGGAACTTAAGATATACATAAGGATAAGGATATGGGTTAATATGACATCTACATATATATATATAATGTTAAAAGGTTAAGTGCTTTCTCTGCAAATGATCAAGGAGGCCATGGAGTATATATATGTCAGATTGCTTTTTTATCGATTGCCAAAACTGATGTATATATGTACCCGATTGCTTTGACATATATATGGGTTAACTTTTGATTAAGAGAGTAAATGTTAATTTAGTCATCTGTGACGTCGATTTATCCTTAATCCTTTGATTTGTTGTATGTGCATTGCGTGGCTAGAATTAAGAATTATACATGTTCAATTTTCATGATCTGAATGGTATCAAACATATATTATTAAAGATATAAAGCAATTATGATAATGGATTATTAGAATTTAGTTTGATGCATTTATCGATTTAATGTGCATATTGGACTGTAGAATGGAATAAGTTGCTTACTTGATGTATATCTGAATCTATGTAATTAATTTGTAAGATCGTTACGGTTATTCATTTAATTTTGAATTCATATTAAAGATTGTTCGTTAGTCACCAAAGTGGCCAAACGGTCCAAATTAGAAGGTTTTATGAATATCAAATTAAGTAATTACTCAAGTTTTATGGATACATATAAAAGTAAATGATTATAAAGTCTAATTTTGGGCTTTCACTACTTTTAAGACCCAAGTCTTTTTTTGGTTTTTGAAGGAGGCCCAATTTATACCAAACAGGTCCTTTCTTCCGTCTTTTATCATTCTCCGTCTGCACTCCGTCTCTCTCTATCTCGCCTTCTCTGTCTCCCTCCTTCTGTCTCTCACTCTTTGTCTCCCTCCTTCTCTATCTGTCTCTCTCTGCTCGTTTCCATCTCCATCTCTCTCTCCATTTCTCTCCCCGTTCTGCAGCAGATCTACAAAGACCAGAAAGCCAAAACCCGTTTCTTAACACCAAGCATGTTGTAGAGACCTCGAGGACGCTGCGAGGGCACGGCCATGGGTGCCATCGTGCTTAATTGCTCTCTCCCTTTTTGTTCTCTACTTGACGTCATTGTCATCGGCTTTAAGCAGATCCACTTGGATAACATAGAGCTTCGAATGGTGACCCATGCCACACCTCCATCAGTTACTCTCTGAATACCCAAAACCAAATTTCACAAAAACTCATTTTTTTCTTTTCATTTCCTTCACAGCTCTGAGAGAGAGAGGGAGAGAGAGAGAGAGAGAGAGAGAGAGAGAGAGAGAGAGATAGAGAGAGAGAGAGAGAGAAAGATTGAGGGTTTTCTGAACTCTCCCCCGGCCATCTCCCCCACAATCAAATTTGCTTCGAAATCGCTCCACAACAATCAGTAAGACCGCCATCCATTTCTCTTTTTTTTTTTCGTTTGATTCTTTCACTTTTGTTTTAGATCTTCGGGTTAATTTTACAGACTTGTGCTCAAGATTTCAAAGGCGGGTCAGCTTTTTTCTTCTAAAGTTTAGATCTTTTGACTAAAGTATGTATAGATTAGGGTGTTTTTTTTTAGGTGACATATGTTATGGTTGAGTTAATGATTGTTTGATTGATTAAATGGCCACTGGGGTTTAATCACTATTTTAATTTAGTTGCATAAGGAATTGAGTAATAACTTTATGACCTTGCAAGTTAGACATTTTTTTGTTTCTGTACAGTTATTGTACCTTTTATCATTATTTTTTTATGAGGAAATTTTGAATGTGATTGTATGTTTTATGTTCACTTATATTTATAGTCTATTCACATTACTACTGAGTATTGTTGAGTTTTTGGTTGATTCCTTATGCATGTGTATATGTGTGGCTTGTCTTGTACATATTCAGCTTGCTATTTGAACACATAGATGCAATTGGTGGATACATTAATGATCTTGAACCTGAGAACCTACTTAGTTTAATTCCAAGTGTAGTGGAATTAAACTGTGTGTATTTGCCTACTGAATTTACTATGTGTATTGTTCTTCATGTTTGAGTTTTAGAAATGCATGTTGTTGGCTGTCATTATTGGCTATAGGACACCTTCAATGCTTCGGAATTGCAGTCACATTGGCCAAAAAGAAAAAAAGAAGAACAAAGATTTTTGTTTAAGTTTTTTTTGTTTTTTATGTGTTTATGTTAGAAAAATACATAAGATTTGTATATGTATGTTGTTTCTGGGTTTTTTTTGACACTGTGAGAATATTCATTGTTCGATAATGGCAATAAATAATAATTGTCAATGTGACAGTAGCAATTAGGTGATTGTTACTGTGTGATAGTAGCAAATTAGCACTCACCTGATTTGTTACTGTGTGACAGTAGCAATCAGGTGATTGTTACTGTTATTGTGTGACAGTAGCAATCAGGTGATTGTCACTATCTGAATTTTGTGATTTTTTATGGTTTGAATTTTGGTGATTGTTATTGTATGACAGTAACAAAATATGTTAGTTATCTTCAATAGGTGATTGTTACTATCAAACAATAACAATACTTGATTGTCACTGCTACGCAGTAGCAATAATTGATTGTTACTATTAAATAATGATAATACTTGATTGCTACTGCCTGGCAGTAGCAATAGGTGATTGTTACTATTTGATAGTAACAATTATATTTACTATTAAAACGTAAAAGATTATGGATGCCTCATCTTAATTTTTTGTATTTTATATTGGTTATTATTTAACATGTTTATGAAATGAAAAATACCTAAATTATGATTTATTTATTTTTGGATAGTTTATGTACCAAATGGCACTAAAATGACAAAATAAATAAATATATATATAGATATGAAGGAAAAAAAATTGGCATTTTTAAAAAATACTGTAGCGCACTACAGTAACGGCGTCTGGGCCGCTACAGTATTTTACTGTAGCGCCTGGGCTGGATGAACAGTAAATTTTAAAAAATGGACTTTAAAAAAAAAAACCTACATATAAATAGATTTAAACCTTATAAGTTTTAAAGGTTCGAATAACATGGAGTCATTTTGTGGAGACATTTTTTTAAGTCTTAATTTGCTGGTTTTGATAACTATAGAAATACATTAAGTACATGGCTGCCATATGTATTAATTTTTATGAGCATATTATTGATTGTTAAATATTGAACATTTTTGTTTAGGGGAATTGATGTTGTGCTGTTTTGATCAATCCTTCTAAACCACAAAAACTGTTTTTTGTGCTAATTACTTTTGCATCAAGGAATAGCAAATGTTTATGTGAAATTAATATAAGGGTCCATTAACATACAGGTATTAGCACCTAAATTTATTAACCAAAACCACCCAAAGCCCCTTTCTTTATTTGCGGGCCAACTATCACAATTCTATTATTCCTTTGCGGACACCACATCCACTGGATAACAAAAATTAAAAATATCTGACGTGTCCTCACCAGCTGCAACATGCCAAAACACTAATAAACTGAAACTGCAAGTCAGCAACTCTAATAAACTGCAGTTTCAACTCTAATAAATTGCAGTTTCTGCAGTTTCAGTTCACTTACAGTTTCAGAAACTGCAGAAAGTTCACTTGTAATTCCAGAAACTGCAATTTCAGTTCACTGTAAACTGCATAAACTGCACTTTTTTATGCAGTTTCAGTTCACTTGCAGTTTCAGAAACTGCAGAAAGTTCACTTGTAATTCCAGAAACTGCAGTTTCAGTTCACTGTAAACTGCATAAACTACAGTTTTTTATGCAGTTTCAGTTCACTTGTAGTTTCAGAAACTGCAGAAAACTGCAGTTCTAGAAACTGCAGAAAAATGCAAAAAAACTGCAGTTTGACTTAAAATGGCATAAATGCATAAAGAGAGAAGATGAACGTGAAGAGAGAAAAAAGAGAAAGACAAAAAGGAAATAAAATGGCAATTGACCAGATTTCAAGATAAGCCAGCTAGCTGCAACTTACCTTGTTATTAAAAAAAACTAATTGGTGCACTAGAGAGTAAAAACAATAAGTAAAAGGTACCTTAGAGTAATTAATTCTTAATATAATTGGGTAGTTTGTTCACTGTTAGCACATTAACAATCTTATTGTAGCGTGATGAAGTATCTCCAATCATTTATGTGATTATCATATATGGACTGTTTGTTCTTGTTTTTGTTCTTATAGTAGAAATTGGGGGAAGATATGTTCATTAAATTTCTACTTTATAAGTGGCTTTGTGAGACCTTTGATCAGTGCATGGGAGCTAAAAGTTTTGTAAACTTAAGGTTTAATGCTCACTTATATATGATTATGCATATAAAGGGGTAACTTGTATGTATCTTATTTAGATTAGTTTTGGATGTCCAAATATAACAAAACCCTTTTGGCTGGGACTATAAAATTAACAATAAGGAAAATAAATCATCACCCAAAAGAGACTTGGGTATCTAAGTATATACTAATCTATGATATATCATGTATTGTTTGCTTCATATTAAATATTATTATGGATGATTAATTTTATTGGACAAAACATTGTTCTAGTATAAGCACTAGCATTAAATGGCTTATAATTGACATGTGATCATATACATGATTCGTGTGATTCTTGATTTGGCTTATTTGAATTACTTGGATAGAACATTGTTTAATTAGTCCAAACACATATATATATAATGATTACAGTTTCATTCAGAATAGAATAGATCTATATTTTCAAGTGATCTATATTTATTATCTTATTGGTACATTCAATTATATATATATTGTTTGAATTTCATTATTGGTATATTATCCAAAGATTGAGAAGGAAATTCATACATGAGCTATTTTGCCTTACTGGTTGTTTTTCATGTACGCTACTGTGATGAGTGTTTGGTTCTCTTATTTATTGACATGGGTATTGCTTGGAATTACTTACGGCACAAAAGGCATATAGCATTCGATTACATATATGTTGCATATTTATGATATATTATTCATCCATGGTCAATAATTATTATGAGCCACTAATTTTATTCATGTTATTTGGTCATACATTATATTCTAGAATAACCACCCATCATCTAGAATAATAAGGAATCATCACTCAAGAAATATGTATGATATTCTTTGAATCATCATACGGTAAGAATATCATACGGTCAAAAGGAATTTTTGGGACAAATAAGGATAATTAAAGTTATTCTCGCGTATTGTTTTGGTGTGCTTATATTCATATTCAGTCATAAACTCTAGCTTCTGCTATAAATAATTATGTTTTCATTGAGATAAGATTCTTATTTGGTTGTTTGGTACTTTGTTTTTCTTGTACCTCTAAGAAATTTTGGAATATAATATCCATTAAAGAGATTTCTCAGATGCATTGATGTTATAAAGGTACATATTTTTGTTAAGATAGGTACGTTAAGGCTTATGTTATTGCATATTGCTTGTTTAATCATCAAAACCATTATTTTTTAAGAGTTCTTAAAGTGATGCATGAAGTGGATTTTATTATTTGTGAAAGGGTCCCTAGACTTGATAGCCGACCCATTGAATAAAGTTGTCCCTAGCTAATTCAGTTTTCCAGAAGGATGTCACCAACATGGGAGTACTATCCAGTTTTCAAGATGCTCTAATTTAGTGGGAGCTATTTAGCTTTTAATTTGCTAATATTTTGATTAAGTTATTTGTTTTCGTTTAAGTTGGTGATTCATGGATATGTCTTAAAGTTAAGGAGATACTTATGAATAAAAGTTGATGTAGCTAAAGAAAGCATGCTATGGTTGTTTTAATTATTTTTGTTTTTACTGAATAAAATTCATTAAAGTTTAATGTACTGTTTCAGTAAGTACATAAAGACAGATTTATTGAAATCTGATAAAGGAGGATCTAGTGGAATGATAATATCTTAAGCATTTCCATATGCATTCAAGTAACACATCAAGAAGATACATTAATCATTCTATTTCCATTGTCTTGTTGGCGTCTCATGTGGATATGAGTTCTTGCATATGTAGTTTTTAAAGCCGGATAATGTATTAGTCTAAAAGTTTTTGAAGCTCTATGTAAGAGGTCTTATTTGACAAGAGGCATGTTAGGAATTTGATTCAGTTGAATTATGTGCGCACTAAAAGATCAATGCTGAAGCTACATTGGTACTTATTCGACCAAGTGAGAGAATGTTGGAGTTGTACTTCGACACAACCTGTTGTGGTCTCATAGTTGCCTAAGGGTTTTGTGGCCTAAGTAAAGACTAGGAGTTTAATTAGAATTATACCTTGAAGCCTATATGGATTTATGTGTTTTTGGTTTACTAAGGCTAAAGGGATTCCTATTACTTAGAGGACAATGAATTAGAGTCCTTGACTAATATGGTTATCCTATGAGTTCAGTTATGGGTTAGACTCATAGGCTGCCACTCTATATAAAGTCGAGATCCCCTTGCACACAAATAATCACAATTTAGTTTACTCCCCATCTAGTAATTTGTGCTAAAGGTCTGTAAGTGCAAGGAAGATTCTTGACTCTCAATCATTGATGGATGCAGCTGTGGTATTGTGGTAAACTCAGGTATGTGTTTTATTTGTATAAGTCACTAAAGTTAACATATAATCTGCAGGGATTCAATCTCTTTATATAGAGATGATGTACCTTTTCTATTAATGGTGTATACCTTTTTCAAATTTTGGGTTACCACTCTTTATTAAGTGTTGGCAATCGCAGCCAATATTAATGGCCATTAGATTGTTCTAGTCAACTGATTCCTTTTGATCAAAAGTCATATTCTTAAACCCAACAGGCATCTTTTGAAAGAAACATCCCTATGCAGATTTAACCCAAGTGGTGCTTTCAAAGTGAATGGTTAATTTCCAGCAGTTAAACAACCACCACTTCACCAATTCCTCTTCATCCTATATATCTCGTATTTTAGGGGTGGGCAAAATAACCCGTACATCGAAACATCGAACCAACCCACCTGAAAGAAAATAAAAATAAAAATTGAGTTGACTGGAAGAGTCAAACATGTGAAGAAAATTGAACCGTACAGAAGAGAGACGGTCCCGGTGACAATTTTATGCCTTGTTGCACTTGACCGGACCAAACCGAACCGTAGTATTTAACAAATATATAATTATATATTTTATACACTTTATAATTTTTTTTTTTTACGCTTTTTATACACATTTTACCCATTTTTATACACATTTTAGATAATAAAATTAATATTAACTCTAAAATATATTTTATATAACTCTGTGGCCTATATTCTATATATATAATAATGTGTTAATATATAATTTTAGATATACCCTATATAATAAAATTAAAAGTGAGCTTGCTTAAGGGAAAGGTTTCCAGTGGTAACTCCAGACACATGGATTGGACAAATTAAACTCCAATGGTTGATAAACTTTTTAGAGAATTAATTCAACAGTAAAATCAGCAATAATTTACATGGCCAGTAATCTGTAAACTGGAAATTACCTGCTCAACAAACCCTCAAAATTTATATAGCCACCGCAATAAAATACTAGCGGTCCTTCAATTGTCGGGGGCGCATCCCCACATGCTCAAAGGCCACTCTGGTTACTGGGGAGAGTGTTCAATGGATCTAAAGTCTTTTCAAATCGATCATTAACAATTATAATGTGATTAATTGTTTGAATCTCGAATCTTAATTTGTCCCATACGAAAAAGACTTTATTTTGACTTTTGAAGTCTTTGTTTACTATTTTTGTTCAGTTCTTAATTGCTTCTGCATGCTATTGCATGCATGTTAATTAAGTCTTTGTTCACGTATGATGGCAAGCAAATAAACTTATTAAATTATTGCAGCATTAAAATTCAAGTGCAAGCACAAGACTGAAATGATAGGAATAAGATATTTTATTTATTAATGTAAATGCGGTTCGCATGCCCCGAAGAAAATACAGAAAATGTTCTGAAATCTCAAGTTTATCTGTTAATTAATTTATAGCTAGTCAATGACAGTGAGTTCGCAGCACATGCCACTGAAAATGGCTAATGGCTAATGGTTTTTTTTTTTTTTTTTGGCCAATGGGTAATGGTTAATATATTGTGTGTATATATATATATATATATTTTTTTTTTTATGGCATCTTGTTACATTAATGTGACATATATATTAATAAATTTCACAAGTGGGTGTATAATTATCTACTCTTTGATATCATACTACATATAAAAATGATTTAGATTTAAGGAAAGTAAACAGTCTAATATTAAACAAGCTAAGACCAAATCAAGCTTTAATTTCATAACATCAGATCATCCACATTGTCCATGCATATTGCAGACAATAGCTGCAATTTTTAATATTACAGTTCAGAAATCGCACATCGAGGCTGGTTGATATTAAAGTCAACTTAAAATTTCATAAAAATTACTTGCGCCAATACTGCAATCAACTTTCATTTTCATGAACCTTAAAATTCTAATATACAGTATTTTGTCATTAATTATACCTACTTAATCATTATATAAATTACAAATTAAGTAAATCATTTAATCATTCTATAGTCATTCTCTCATGCAAACTTGGGTTATGATCGAGGATCTGGTCCGAACCTGAATACTATACTGCAATACATATATGGTGCCCATTTAATTTATACCAGAACGTACCTATACGGTGATAGATAGTGTATATCATATTCTCTATATCAGAAAGCTTTTATGCATGAAGACGTTTATATTAGAAAGTTTTATGCATGAAGACGTTTATATCAGAAAGTTTTTATGTATGGAGATGTTATCGTATATGATAGAAATCATGTATCATTATATAATATTTGGGTCCGGATCAGACCTCCCTCCTTCCTCTCTCTCTTCGCACCCTTCCTTACCGGACGGAAAGGAAGGCCGGCAACTATGCCAGTCCCTCAATCGGAGGTGGCTACTAATTTTAGACAAAGTAGTGGATGCTTGCATGCAAGAGAATATACAAGTCATCAAATTAAGATAATTACTCCCTGGTGGGGCTTCTATAGCTCAAGGTCTACAGCATTTTACCAACATCAACAATGCTACACTTATTACATTTTTATACCACAATTTCATACCATCTTACATGTCATTCATATATTTGACACTAAAAATTAAAAAATAAAACCTAAAAAAGAAAAATGAAATATCCTTCCAGTAAAGTAATGACACATACATCAGGTGAGATACAAATATGGGAAAAAAAATATGGGACAACTAGCATTATTATTACCAACATCCATAATAAGTATTTAATTAGTCTCATCCTTCTCCTTTGGATAAAAATAGAATAGATCTATTTTATAGGGCTTGTTTGATGGAATCCAAAAAAAAAAACAGAAGTATGTATTGGGATTTAAATAAGGAATTTATAGGGCTTTGTTTCGTTCGAAGTTTTGGGATTCAAATCCCAAGTCCAGAATTTCAAGTAATGCTCTCATATTTTCACACTCAAACTCCCACCATACACTTTTCAGTGATAAATACAATTACAATTAATTAATATAGTAAATTTTGTTTAATTACAATTATATTTAGTTGTAAACATTTATTTTTGTCTTTTAAAATTTGTTGTTTCTTCTTTGAATGGTGAGTGCATGTGCTTAATTATTGTATATATAACCTAAAGATATGATCTTGATCATAGACATAGATCAAGAGGTTGGTTGTTATATATATTGGCATAATGGGAGAGGATATTATACAACTGCAAATAATTGAATATAATGGATGACAGCTGTATCAACATACATAGGCTTTGTTTAATTTTTAATTAAATAAAAGTAAATAATTTTAGAGTAAATTACAATTTAGTACATTAATTTTACATGTTATTGTAAGTTAATTAGTATTTTAACTTTGAAAACTTGCAAAAAAGTAACTCAATATTTATTTTGTATCAAAATAGTACTTCTATTAAGCTTATTACATCACAAACACAACAAACATAATTAAGTCTTATGGCTTATTACATTTCAAACTCATAAATTAGAACTAAGCCTTATGGCTTATTACATCTCAAACTCATAAGTAATTGAAATCCAAATTACTTTCCCTTTGTTTTTGGATTTGAACTCTTCAAACTACAAGTGGCATCAATGGTAGTACTTGCATATTCTATACAAAATAATTCATAGCAATTAGTAACTTAGTCCATGAAACTTACAAAACAAATACAAACTTACAAAGCAAACCAAGTAAAGTTTAAGATAATAAACAAAACATTACCTGCTTCAACGCTTTCATAAAATTCAAGTTCTTCAAAACAAGGTTCATCTTTTAAATCCAAGTTATAAAATAAATTGGGCTTAGTGATATTTGGGCCCATTAAATTAAATAAATAAATTTTTAATTAAATTTTAATTAATCTGTACAAGATGGGACCATCCCAGTATTGAACATTCAGGATCGATCACATCCCGTTTGAGATCGGTATGGTACGGGATTGGAAAAAAAAAAAAAAAAAAAGGGATGGGACCAAACGATACGGAATGATATGGAACGGTATGGTTTCGGTATTTTCGGTCTTAATGCCCACCCCTAATAATTTGTTTTGGGAAGTTTAACCCTTTGACTAGTGTCCAAATAAGCAACTTCCTTATATTGTTGGATGAGTCCGCTTAATTTAAAACTAAAAATTTTTTGTTTCCCTAACATACCCTTGACCCTATTTAGGTAATATTACGAGTAGTTAATGCTATTTATTTCCATTAATTAATAATATTTGAGTTGTTTTTTTTTAAACAATATTAATTATTGTTACTTGTTTCAACTTTGAACTTTTTTTTTATTTTGAAAATTAGTTTTTCTATATCATAATTAATATAAAATTTATATAATAGAGTTAGATGCACTGTTGGTTACTTTTACGTTTTTCCTAAGTTGGTCCACTTTCTTTTCGACGTTTACCTACTTTGTCCATTCTGTCAATTATGTTATAAATTCTGTTAAAAAGAAGGACAAAATGGTCTTTTCATATTAAATAAATTTTAATTCTATTTTTAATTTTAAAAATATTAAAATTGAAAAAGAAAAAATAAATTTAAACTTAACAAATTTCCCCTCCCCCCACCCAACCCAACCCCACCCCTTTCATCTCTCTCTTCTCTTTCTCAGTTCTCTTTTCCTTTTCTTCTTTCTCTTCCCTCCCCACCCATCCCCAACCTACCTCCAACGACATCCTACTCGCCGGCGCTGCCCCAGCTTGCCCATCTCTCCCTTATTCCTCTCTCTCTCTCTCTCTCTCTCTCTCTCTCTCTCTCTCTTTTTTGGGGTCTTNAGGGATTTTTTTTTTTGTTGGGTTTGATCTGGGAAATCAATGGAGGTGCTGGTTGAGGACTTGGCTTGAAGTAAGAAGGCGTCGTTGTTGCCAGAAGCATGTCCATGCCACCATCTCGCTGTTGGGTCTCTTCCTACAGCTTTTCTGTGGCCATAGTCGACGCCTGAGGTGGGTTTCAATTAAGGACTAACTTTGGAGAACATATCTGAGTTTGGATGAATCAGCAAAGTGAGGAAGAGCAAAGCCACGAGGTTGCAGGACAAGCTTGCTTGCGCCAACCTTGGCCTAAGCAAGTAGTGGAAATTCTGAAGGAGACGAAATGGAATATGCTCCACCTTCTCCCTCAAACACCTTCTGGTCTGACTTGGCTGTTAAGTCCATATCGCTCATTGAGTTGGCTGGCACTTTAATATTCCTTCAAAAATCAATATTGGGTGTTTAAAAAGTTTCAAAATAATGATCACCTTAAGCACTTATGACTCTATATGTATATATATTACCTACTGAGTGAAAACAGATGATGATCGAGAGGAACACAATTTCTGATCAAGATGTAATTAGTTTACTATTTTTTAGTTTAAATTTTTTTTAGTTTATAATTTTACTGTCTTTTTGGAGGGGGGGATCGGAAAGAGGCTAGGCTGGGTTAGGGTAGGGGTGGTCGGAGAGAGGCTGGGTTGGGTGGGTAAAGGGGGTGGGACGGGGGCTTGGTTGAGAGAGGGGGTAATTTTTGTTAATTTTAATTTTTAAATTTATTTTTTCTTTTGTAGTTTTAATATTTTTTAAATAAGAGATAGAATTAAAAATTTATTTAATATGAAAATACCATTTTGTTCTTCTTTTTAACAAAATTTATAATAGAATTGACGGAATGGACCAAGTAGGTAAACGTCAAAAAGAAAGTAGACCAACTTAGTACAAACAAAAAATCATGAACCAACTTGGAAAAATGTGAAAGTAAGTAGACCAACAATGCATTTAACTCTTATATAATATTAATACTAGGAAACTACCCAAAAATTAATATAAGATTAACAAAGATACTTGTTTTGTGCACCTACTAGCTTTTTTTCGTGTTATTTTGTGCACCTACTAATTTTTTCATGTTTATTTTGTAGACCTACTGGTTTTTTCGGGTTTATTTTGTGCACTTACTAGTTTTTTTCGTGTTTATTTTGTGCACCTACTGTTTTTATTTATGTAAATTTTATAGGGTTTTTTTTTTAAAGTCCATTTTTAAAAATTCACTGTTCATCCCACCCAACTGCTACAGTATTTAACTGTAGCGGCTCACTTTTAAAAACCCGATGCTACAGTAACGGCGCTACAATGATGATGTTACTGTAGTGCCATTACTGTTAAGGCTGGGTCGATTTGACCGAAAAAGTAAGATCGAACTCGAAATTGGCCCAATCGATGCCGAGAATAACCGAAATGGCATGATCGGTTCCGGTTCTGGTTCTCAGATCCTAGAACCGCCGGTTTATTGAACAAGATCGAATATATATATATATAACATTTTATTTAAAATAATACAATTTTATACATTTCTAATTTTCTATACCCTAACATACCTTTCTATAATACATTTATATACATTTTTATAATTTATAAAACATATATAAATTTATAAACCCTAAACCCTTTCTATACCCTAAACCCTATGATTAATAATTTATATGTTTTTTAATTTATATAATATAACTAATATAATTATTTCAATTGAACCATAAATACATCATATATGACTATATACTATATAACTATATACTAAATTCTAAACCCTATATCTTATATCCCATACCCTAAACCCTATTGTGTGTTTTAAAAATTTTAAATCATATACCTTATATCCTATACCCTAAGACTATAATTCATATTTTCCTAGTTGGTATATAATTATATAACTATAAAAATGTTTAGTATATAGTATATAATAAGGTATAATATTAGAATATGGTATATCACTATATGTTATACCCTATATACCCTAAGGTTAATTTAGGAAGTGGTATAATATTAGGGTTTAGGGTATTTTTAATTAGTTTTATATAGAAATGTATTATATAAATTATAGAAATGTAGTATATAAAAAGATATTTTAGGGTATAGAAATGTATTATATATATAAATGTATTTAAAGTAAAAACTCTAAATCCAAACCCCAAACCCCTAAACACCAAACCCCCAAAATCAGAAATTAATTCTCATTCTCTCTCAAAGGCTTTGAAAAAAAAATCCTCATTTCTCTCTCATCTCCCTCGATGTTCTCTTATCTTTCATCCCTCTTCTCTCACGCCAAGCATTGACCGGCGAAATTGCCGTTGTCTGGCCTTGGGTGGCGACGGGACCACTCCAGAAAATCTTCCCCTTGTCTCTTCTCTCTCCCCCTATCCTCAGATAATCCAAAGATTCTGAAAACCCAAAACCCAGTCAAGGCCGGTCGTCTTTTCCAACGAACTCTACGATTCCGACGTCGTCGTGACTCGTGGTTGGTACCCAGAGCCTCCTCTCGTTGGCTTGAGTCTTTCGATGTGTTTGGGTTGTCCGTCCGACCACCATAGACGGCAGATCAAAGGCTTAAAAGGTCACTTTCCCTGCCAGTTTTACAGCAAACCTGGTATGTTCTTGATCCTCTTATCAGACCGGCCACCGCTCAACCCACCACCATGTCGGTCAATGCCCATTTTGAGCCGAGCCGACCGAGAATGCCGATCCAACCGAGTGCCGGTTTACCAACATTCCAGTACCAGTCTCGGTAGCCAAAATGGCCAACTGAAGGGGGTCCGGTCGGTACACAGTTTGAGGTTCTCGGTTCGGTAACGTACCGAACCCACCCCTAATTACTGTAGCGCGCTGAAGTATTTTAAAAAAAATATGCCTTTTTTTTTTCCTTCTTAATTTTTTTTTCTTTCATTGCCAGTTGGTACATAAACTATATATATAAAAAAAAAATCATAATTTAGGTCATAAAAATGTTAAATAATAACCAACATAAAACATAAAAAATCAAGATGATGCATCCATACTCTTTTGTGCTTTAATAGTAATATAATTATTACTATCGAATAGTAACAATCACATATTGCTACTGCCCAACAGTGACAATCAATTATTGTTATTGTTTGATAGTAACAATAAATTAGAGAATATAATTTAAACCTAATACATTCTTTGTGAAAGCATAAACAATCAAATGAATTATAAACCTATGACACAATTACAACAAACTAAAACAAAAATTAACCCAAATCAATTACTGTTTGGCAGTAACAATCATAACCTCATTTACATATTGTTACTAATAAATAGGATAAATTGCAATTATATACCTCAACTATACATCACTTTTCAACTTTGTACCTCAAGTTCAAAAAGTTGTATTAAGGTACACTAACTACGAAACCGTGTCAATTAGGTACCTCCATTAGTCAGTCTGGTCGTCAAAAAGACCGTTATCTAATGACATGACACACCACTAAAAGACTTCATTTCAATTTAGTACCTCAACTTTACCATGTTTTTCAAGTTCATTCCTCAAATTAAAAAACTTGTAAATAAATAAATATTTTTCAGTTTTTATTTCGACTTCACCCCAACTTTTAGAAATAATTCAAAAAGGAGCTATGAAACGCGAGATAAGTACTCACAAATTAGGCTACCTAAAATAGCCAATTTGTTTGAAAAATTTGGTAGTTTCGGATAGCCTACTTTGTGACCAATTATCTCGGGTTTCATAACTCCTTTTTGCATGATTTTTATATGGTTGTAAAGAAGAGATTCATAACTTCAAAATGAATATAAGATTGATAATTTTGGTGGAGATTTGATGGGTCAGAAGTTGGGGTGAAGTTGAGATAAAAAATGAAAAACATTTATTTATTTGCAAGTTTTTGAACTTGAGGTATGAACTTGAAAAACATGGTAAAGTTGAGGTGCTAAATTGAAATGAACCCTTTTAGTGGTGTGTCATGTCATCAGATAACGGCTTTTTTGACGGCCAGACTAATGGAGGTACCTAACTGACACGGTTTCATAGTTGGGGTACCTTAATGCAATTTTTGAACTTAAGGTATCAAGTTGAAAAGTGGTGTATAGTTGAGGTATATAATTGTAATTAACTCTAATAAATATAATTGTTACAATTATAAATTAATCAATAAAGTAGTTGTAAATGTAGTAGTAACATGTTAAATACCAATAACCAACATAAAACACACAAAAAATCAAGATGAGGAACAATCATCAGTTGCTACTGCATGGCAGTGGCAATCAAGTATTGTTATTGTTTTATAGTAACAATCACCTATTGTTACTACCTGAAAGTGACAATCATGTATTGTTATTGTTTGATAGTAACAATCATTTATTGCTACTGACTGACAGTGACAATTAGGTATTGTTATTATTTGATAGTAACAACCGCTGACAGTAACAATCACCTATTGTTACTGTCTGGCAGCGGCAATCAAATACTGTTATTGTTTGATAGTAACTATCAGAGAGTAGTAACTATCATCTCTGATAGTTACTACTTGACAGTAACAATAATTGCCACTATTCCGAATCACGCCTAGCACCTCCAGATCGCACCTATAGTAACAATAATTGTCACAGTATGTAGTTACTACACAACAGTAACAATACTTGTCCATGTCTACTCTACAATAACAATAATCAAATAATTTCCAAGCATTTAAATATAAATAAAGTAGTTCTTGCGTGGGAATTTGAGAGTTCCCCTGTAAACCAGCCGGAAGGATAAGAGATTGCACCATGGGCAGGAGATAAAAAATAGAAGCTGAATTGGTAGAGTGGGGAATTTGACAACAACCCATTGCAGTCCCAAAATGCAATTTTGACAGAGGGTATGGCCACACCATAACATATGTCACCTAAAAAAAAAACCCTAATCTATACATACTTTAGACAAAAGATCTAAACTTTAGAAGAAAAAAGCTGACCCGTCTTTGGAATCTTGAGCACAAGTCTGTAAAATTAACCCGAAGATCTAAAACAAAAGTGAAAGAATCAAACGAAAAAAAGAAAAAGAAAAGAGAAATGGATGGCGGTCTTACTGATTGTTGTGGAGTGATTTCGAAGCAAATTTGATTGTGGGGGAGATGGGGGAGAGTTCAGAAAACCCTCAATCTCTCTCTCTCTCTCTCTCTCTCTCTCTCTCTCTCTCTCTCTCTCTCGGAGTTGTGAAGGAAATGAAAAGAAAAAAAATGAGTTTTTGTGAAATTTGGTTTTGGGGATTCAGAGAGCAATCGATGTAGGTGTGGCGTGGGTCACCATTCGAAGCTCCGTATGTTATCTAAGTGGATCTGCTTAAAGCTGATGACAACGACGTCAAGTAGATAACAAAAAAGGAGAGAGCAATTAAGCACAATGGCACCAATGGTCGTGCCCTCGCATCGTCGTCGAGGTCTCTACAACATGCTTGGTGTTAAGAAATGGGTTTTGGGTTTCTGGTCTTTGTAGATCTACTGCAGAACAGGGAGAGAAATGGAGAGAGAGACGATAGAGAAGGAGGGAGATAGAGAGTGAGAGACACTGAGACAGAATGAGGGAGACAGAGATGGCGAGATAGAGAGAGACGGAGTGACAAACGGAAAATGATAAAGACGGAAGAGAGGACCGGTTTGGTATAAACTGGACCTCCTTCAAACACAAAAAAAGACTTGGGTCTTAAAAATAGTGAAAGCCCAAAACTAGACTTTATAATCATTTAGTTAATTTTATTTAACTACAATGATTTTAGGAAATAACTTCTATTTAGATCCTTTAATTTAACAATGGGTAAATTACAATATAATACATCAACTTTATCTCGGATTTCAAGTTAGTACCTCAAGTTCAAAAAGTTACAATTTCATACCTCAACTTTCATTTTGTTTCAAGTTAATACCTCTGTTAGTCTTGCCATAAAAAATGCCGTTATCTGATGATGTGACACACCACTAAAAGACTTTATTTCAATTTAGTACCTCAACTTTATCATAATTTTTAAGTTCATACCTCAAGTTCAAAAACTTGCAAATAAATAAATGTTTTCCAGTTTTTATTTCAACTTCATCCTAGTTTTTTACCTATCAAATCTCTACCAAAATTATCAATCTTATACTCATTTTGAAGCTATGAATCTCCTCTTTACAACCATATAAAAATCATGCAAAAAGGAGTTATGAAACCCAAGATTAATTGGTCACAAAGTAGGCTACCCGAAAGTGCCAAAATTTTCAAACAAATTGACAATTTCGGGTAGCTTAATTTGTGACTACTTCTTTCGCGTTTCATAGCAACTTTTTGAATTATTTCTATATGGTTATAAAGAGGAGATTCATAGCTTCAAAATGAGTATAAAATTGTTGATTTTGGTGAAGATTTGATGGGTCAAAAGTGGGGGTGAAGTTGAAATAAAAACTGAAAAACATTTATTTATTTGCAACTTTTTGAACTTGAGGTATGAATTTGAAAAATATGATAAAGTTGAGGTACTAAATTGAAATAAAGCCTTTTAGTGGTGTGCTACATTATCAAATAACGGCCTTTTTGACGGCAAGACTAACGAAGGTATTAACTTGAAACAAAATGAAAGTTGAGGCGTGAAATTGCAACTTTTTGAACTTGAGGTACTAACTTGAAATCCGAGATAAAGTTGAGGTATTAAATTATAATTTACCCTATAACAATTTACTGACTAAAGCCTTATGACTTTTAAAATTTTAACTAAAGTCCAATAATATTGTAACCATTCCATATTACATAATATTGGTATATTAGTTTCAATTTGTTCACACATACTAGGTGTCGAGCTCTTGGCGGTCATTTTTGAGTGTTCGGCAATGCATTTTTCCTTCTTCTCAAGCCTTGGTTTGTCGGATTTATATTAGGTTTTAATTTTAAAATTTTGGGCAAAACCTCATTATATACCCTAGGAAGTTATGAGGTGAACTCGTACCCTATACTCTAAAAAAATAAAAAATAATAATTATATCATTCTTTGACAAGGCAATAGTCAAAAGACTTTATTTAGAAAAAAATAAGGACTTTGTTTAGGAAAAAAAAGTCATATGGTTTTTTTCTAAATAAGAATGTTAGAAGGACTAAATTCTAATTTTCCATGATTTTATGTACATATCTAATTTTTTTTGGTTGTTGATTTGAATTAATTATGAATATGATTTATTGCACTCAATTATGAAAATATATCATTTAAATCTCCAAAATTTATTAATCTAATTCATTTACTCTTATTAATGACAATGACATACTTTGTAGTTATAAAATGGTTTTAGGTGTGTTTTAATCTTAGGTGACTGCAATTTTTGAAATTGGGCTTAATCTATCAACTAAATAGTCAATGGGTTGGAGGCTTTGAAAAAAGAGTTTGATGGATTAATATCCAATTAACCCTTTTAATAAAGATATATTGAAGACAATTGACAAAGCAAGACTCAACAATTTGTTAGTTTTTCCTTTCTTTCCATGCAAGGGCATTTTTATGCTCCAATTTTTAGCAGTACTTTTGTATCCATCTTTACAAAGAAGAGGAAGCTAGGTGATGATGCGGATTTTCCCAGAAAGCGTGAGTAAATTTTGGAGCTTGTGGGAAATTCGTGTTACAGTGCCATTAAGCCTCATCTTACAGACCATTCTCATCCTTACCGGCAAGAGGAGAAAGTACTCAACCAGCAACTGGCTGAGACTTCTCTGGCTTGCCTACTTGTCTGCAGATTGGGTTGCAACTGTCGCACTCAGCGTACTCTCCAGTAACTCAACAGACAACAACGGAATTAATTACACAGACCCAGATAACATCATCACAGCATTCTGGGCTCCATTTCTTCTGCTTCACCTTGGCGGCCCGGACACCATTACAGCATACTCTATGGAAGACAATGAACTGTGGTGGAGGCACTTGCTTGTGCTACTTGTCCAGGTGGGTCTGGCAATATCTGTCTTTCTCAGAGCCTGGGATGGTCATGTGCTTAACTTTCTATCCATTCCAATGTTTATTGCTGGGATTATCAAGTTTGGAGAAAGGACTTGGGTTTTGAGGTCTGCAAGCACTAAACAATATAGAGAGTCTATGCTCCCTTCTCCTGACCCTGGCCCCAACTACGCGAGATTCATGGATGAATTCTGCTTCAACAAAGATGAAGGCTTCGAGGTTGAGTTGGGGACAGTGTTAGAAGCTCCCGCTCTAGGTGATTACCCCTTCACAGCTCCCAACGTCTTTCCAAAGGCAGCCAATTTGCAGCATGCCTATGTTTTCTTCAAAACTTTCAAGTGCCTATTTGCGGATCTCATCCTCAGCATCCATGACATTTTGAACAGCCGATCCTTCTTCAAGAACAGATCATGTGAAGAAGCTTTCAAAGTCATCGAGATTGAGCTGGGATTTATGTATGATTTGTTTTATACAAAGGCAGACCTGGTTTACTCTGTACCAGGTCCGGGTGTCATTCTTCGTGTCATCAGTTTTACTTGCATCATTTCTGTTTTCATGGCCTTCTTGATCATCGAGAAGCAAAATTACTCGGTAGCAAGTGTAATTATCAGTTATGCATTGCTGGGTGGAGCTATCATCCTAGAGGTCTATGCTGTAATTTTGTTACTTTGCTCAGATTGGACAATGCTTTGGCTCAGTAAGCACAAGAAAGCACGGGATTTATTGTACCCAGTCATTTCATCAATTCCGTTAGCTGAAAACAAAAGGTGGTCTAATGTCATTTCACAATACAACTTGATAAGATATTGCTGCGAAGATAAGCCGGCGCAGTACAGCTTTCTCCAGAAGGTCCCATGGATATTCAAAAAATTTAAGAAGTCTCTCTACAAGGATTCAAAGGTAGTTACTGACAAGTTGAAAGAATTGATATTTCAGCAGCTTATAAAGAAATCATGGAGTGTCACAAAATTCAAGTTTTGGAAGAAATTTTGTACTCATAGGGGCAAGTGGGTTCTTGAAAATGAGAAATGTCTTGATAAACTTCGCTGGAGCATTGAAGAAGAATTTGATCAAAGCATTCTTCTTTGGCATATTGCAACGGACCTCTGCTATTTCTCAGATCTGGAAAAAAACTCAAACTCCTTTCGCGATCCGAATTGGGAAGCCAGCAAGTTGTTATCAGAGTATATGTTGTATCTTCTCGTCATGCGTCCCTTCATGCTGCCTAATGGGATAGGGCAAATCAGGTTCCAGGACACATGGGCAGAAGCCACGGAGTTCTTTGAACAAAGAAAATGCAAAGGAGATCAAAAACTAGCTTGTATGGCATTACTTGAAGTGAGCACCAAAATTTCTCCGGCTAAAGTAAAAGGAGATAGAAGCAAGTCAGTGCTATTTGATGCATGCAGGCTTGCTGAAGATTTGCAATCATTGGAAACAGAGAGAAATTGGGAGAACCAGAAGAAGTGGGAGTTGATCAGTCATGTGTGGGTGGAAATGCTATCTTATGCTGCCAGTCAGTGTCAATGCAACCATCACGCTCAGCAACTCAGGCGGGGTGGTGAGCTGCTCACTCATGTCTGGCTTCTTATGGCACATCTTGGTATGACTGAACAATTTCAAATTTCAAAGGGCTATGCTAGAGCTAGGTTGATTGTGCAGTGAAAAGGATATGGAAATGGGATTGTTTTCCAAACTTAAAATTGGATCGCAGAAGCATAATAATTAGTCAATGACATGCTTATTTCTTCTCTTAGCAGGGCATTTAGTTTGCATATGCTCAGGCATCAGTTGTATTTTTTTTTTTCCCCTTAACTGCTTTAGTTGGCTGAATGCTCTTTTTCTTTTGTGCTTCAGTTGCCTTATTTTTTTTCTGTCAAATTACCTTTATAGTTGAGGTCATTTTCCACTTTAATTCTCGTAGTTTAAATTTTGTTATCATATACAGTTACAACTCGTGCCAAATAAACATTTTTGTCAAAATTATTGACAGAATACTCATGTGCCACATGCGTGCATGACTATTTCGGCATGTCTTGAAGGTCATCACACCTCAATGATTTCGAGCCGCACTTGTTTTCTGCCATTGTTCTCTATATATATATATATATATATATGAGGAGTGCTCTAAAGCTAACCAGTTAGCAAGATAATACGAAGCTAACCATGTTTTTGGGCCCACCATATCACTAATTTTATAATCTGAACCATCAATTATTTAGTCCCTACTTCAAATATCATCATTGCAAAAAATTAACTAAATTGAAAATCATGTAGTCATCTAATTGAGATCAAATAAATAGACGATCAGTATTTTCGATAAAAGCATAAAAATAATTGTTATTATAATCAAATGATTAAATGACTTCTGATTTTGGAGATTTCTTACATAAATGATCTTTGAAGTAGGGCCTAAAAAATAAATGATTCGGATTTTGAAATTACATTGTGCAGTGGGCCCAACAGGGTGATTAGCTTTATATTAATTTACTAACTAGTTAGTTTTATAGCATTTTTGATATATATATATCCTACTGTCAATTCAGTTGCTTAAAATGCTGTTTGGGGTTATTAAAAAGGGAGTACTTAGGTCCAGTCCAGGATGGACCTCCCCTGGAGTGAAGCTAGGTAGTCCCCTACTTAAAAACATAGAAAAACCAATGGATTTGGTTGGATTGAAAATCCTTTTCTAACACTTGAAGCGAACCTCTGTTTTTTTTTTTTGGGGGCTAATAGCCTTCTCTCTTTTAATTCATTCTTCACTCTCCCTTTTTTTCTGTTTTCTCCATGAATGGAAGTGAATTACTATACAATGAACCATGAAACTGCTAAAATTCTAGAGGAGTCATCTACTTCACTATCATGATAAACAAATATAAATTTATATAGAATCTTTGAAAAAGACTTTTCTTCATAGGAAGTAAAAGACTTATACATCTGTAGGGTGTAAATGAGCCGAGCCAAATCGAATACCACCGTGCTCAAACTTGGCTTGTTTAAATTTTTCGAGTTTGAGTTTGGCTTATCTTGTTTTTTATACGAGCCGAGCTCAAACGAGCAAAAACAAAAAAAATCAAACCCAATATGAGCTCAAGTTGTATCGAGTTTATTTACATAATTTTTTATCTAAGGTATTTCATTAGCTACTATTAAAAAAAAAATTTCTATTGAACATTTTATTTTTGAAATCATTATAATATGTTAATTCAAGTCAGAGTTAATATATATTTTTAATTAAATTAGATAGGCACCAAAGACTTCTTTAAAACGCTACATAGATGAATATGAGTTCCCTTAAATACAACTACACCAAATAATTTTATCTAAACATTCATAACTTAGTACTTGCAAAAATTCTCATTAAAAAAGAGACATAAGCTAGTTGAAGTTTCATAACCAAATAATACAAAAACAAACTAGGAAATAAATATAACAAATTCTGATAAAAGTTATGGAAAAGGAGGTATGGAGCATATAAACTAGAAAATAAGAGCTGTTCATGAGTTTTTTGAGCCGAATATACCAAAGCTCAAGCTTGGCTTGTTTTTTTTACGAGCCGATCTTAAATCAAGGCCGAGACGAACTTGATACAAACTCGAGCTATATCAGCCCTATACATCTGTGTAGAAGAAGGTACGAAATGAAAATAATCACAACGATTTAATCTCCTCTTTAGCATGGAGACAGTATGCCTTAACGGACGAAACGCATGAAAAAGGACATACCGTAGAGTGAACAATTTTCCCGCAGACAGTACCAAGTTGCTGCAATCAAATGTGTCCATCTTCAAACTAGGTAACTTTGAATTCCTGGAGGGTCTTTAAATGTGTCAATCCAATACTGATTTTCAACTTCCTGCAGGATCTGATCTCCAACTCCTTAAGCTTTTGCATTGCTCCTTCTTTCACGTCCAATCTTTCCAGGTTATCTAATTTCCAAAGCTTCAGAACTAGAAGCAGGGGAAATTCGTTCTTGGAGCAAATCAAATTTGTTCCTGTATAAGAACGAGAGTACAGAGAAAGCGATCTAAGTTTCCGAAGCATCCCTAACATTGGCATTGGATTATCTTTAATTCCAGTGGCCGATAAGGTAAGATGGGTGAGGCTTTCTGGGAGTTCATTTATGATGGATGAGTTTTCAAGCGTTCCATACAAATATAGGCTGGACAGATTCTTGAGGCCTAAGATACCCTGTAATTTCAGAGGCTGAGGTACTCTCTTCTCATTAATTGATCTCAACCTCAATGATTCTAGCTGGGTCAGCTGCACAATCCATGTTTCCAATACCTTTTGCTCTCGCGGTGCCAGATGGAATGCCAATCCCAATTTTCGAAGGTTGTTCAACTTAGACAGACCATCCTTCAAGGGACTGCGCTTATCCACAAATGCACCTGATAATATCTGCAGATTCCTCATGGAAATGGCAGATGGTTGAGGCAATTGACAATTCTGGTTCAAGTAGAGATGCCGAAGTTTCTTCAGTTTCCATATTGAACTAGGCAGAGTTCGGACATAAGTATGCTTCACATCAAGGGTTTGGAGGTTCCCCAAGTTGCCTATAGAATCTGGGATGACCTCTAGGTAAGTCCACCTTAAGCCCAGATATGCCAGCTGCTTTAATTTTCCTATGTTCTTGGGCAGTTGAGGTCTGAAAACACGTTCGAGGTCAAGAACCTGGAGCTCTAGGAAGAAACCATCAGCAATGCCCCGGCGAAGAAATTCACCTATTTCCGCTCCGGGTTTATTTCCTTCTCGAGTATCAAAGAAGAGAATGGAGTGGGTGTCGCTTTCCATCCGCATAGCATTAGGTGAACTTGTGTTAAAACCATGAATTTGACTGAAATCAGCATCATTATCATCACAATGAAAGGACAGTTGCCCCTCTATACTTGTAGTTAGGGATGACCTTGAGCGAGTTCCCCTGCTATTGCTTTCGCCCTGGCACAGGAGATCTCGCACGGTAGTAGGCAAGCAACATGTCTTGACCTTCCCATTAGGCTTTCTTTGAACTACTTGAATCATATTACTTCCAATCAACTCTGATAGATACTTGTTTGCCACATCTTCCAGAATCTCATCTCCTTTAACTTGTACCAATCCTTGTGCAATCCATGAAGCAACTATTCTCCTCACAGGGATCTCGAAGTCCCTAGAGAAGAGTTGGAAGTAGGAAAAACATTTTCCCAAATTAGTTGAGCTCAATTGCAACTCTTTTTTATTCACTTCCATGGCATCCAACCATGGTGTTTGGTTCTCTTCCTGAGTGATACGCTCGAGCACCCTGAAAAATTCCTCAGAGTTCATTTTCTTCCCTGACAATAGTTTCCCAATACGTATAATGGTAAGTGGCAATCCTCCACCTCTTCCCACAACTTTCTTTGCAAGAGCTTCCATTTTATCAGGACAAGGATGCACCATCTGGGTGAAAAGCTCCCAGCTCTCTTCTTTGGTTCGTAGCCGAAGTAGGTGGGGAGTGCGTTTTTTGTCAACATGTGAAGCAACGGCCTTGTTGCTTGTGGTGAGCACAATCCTTCTCCCGTTTGTAGTTTCTGTGAATAATACTTTGAGAGCATCCCAGGCTTCAATTGACGAGACATTGTCCAAAACGAGTAGGTATAGCTTGTCCTTCAAGAAAGCTTGCACTTCCTTGATCCAATAGTCTTTTTCATTCCGTTTATCTTTGGTCTCCAGGACCTGGTTTCCAACACTTGTGAAAAGTGCATTTTCATCAGAGTACTCTTGAGGTATAGACACCCAACGTCGGACTGCAAACTGGTTTGCAATGGTATCATGGTAATAAACTTTCTTTGCCAAGGTTGTCTTACCTATGCCCTTCATCCCCACAATGGAAAAGATAGAACCATGTTTACTGTTGTCAGTCAATCCCTTGACCAAGTCATGTATGTCTTCTTCTAAACCAACTACTGAGCATGAATCCGCTCTTACCTCAATGGAATACACTCTTATGCATCTTTCAAGAAGCTTGACAACATCCTTGATTCAGTTAATTTCTGAGTTTAGCTTCGATTCTGAATCTTCCACGTGGGTCTTCGAGTACTGCTCTACTTCAGAAGCCATTTTCTTCAATTGCTCCAAGCAAGCATTTCTAAAATTACTAGCATATTCAGTCACTTTTGTATCTTTCAAAAGTTGATGCATGCCCTCCAACTCCTCCCTCAATGAGCTGATGAGAGGTTCTAGTTTGTTGCTAGTTTTTGACAGTTGAATGAGCCAGTGGCAAATGTCATTGACAGCAGACGCCAAATCCATATCATCTGTAGTCTGATACTGAAAGGTTAGCTGTTGAGACCGATGAGCAGATCTTGATGAGTCTCTTCTGATAAATTTAAAACCGTATCTTTCCTTTATTTCAAGCAGGTCAGAAATCCAGGTGCCAACGCACATTATCTCATCCTTAAGCTTCCACCTATCTGTCCAATTTCTGGGATCTGAAAGCCACCTTTTCTGTTTTGGTGCTGTATTTATGGTGTCAATGGCATCCTTTGCTTCGCCAATGGTCATGTTTACTTCAATCACCCAGGAGCTTTCCAATCTACTTTCCAGTTTGAGACATTGTAAATCTTCCATGAAAGCACGCAGTAGCTGTAAATGCATTTCGAAGGATTCCATTTTCCCTTCCATGACATTCATCAATTCCGGATTTTCAGTGCTCAGCTTCTTTAAAGAGGATATCAATTTATCAGCTTCTGATAAATGAACAGTTGGTTTGGACTTGAAAGACCGATGTTCAATGTCATCAACAATAGATCTGTCCTGCAGGCTTCTAAACTTGGACCTTGACTTCTCCAATGATCCATAGATGTGACTGGCACATATTTTCTCCTCCCTGGGATGATTGTTCCCAAGGTCATTGTTTATCATGTTCTCAATCCAGTACATCCTAAAGGCAACAGCAACCATCGGTATCATATCAACCAAGACAGAAACAAACCACTTGGGAGAGTTTCTTTTCTCTCTCAGTTTTTGAAATCTTTGGACGCACCACGTTGCCTTGGAATTCCCTTTCCGTGCTTTTGTTATCCAGGCTTTCTCCTCATTCAGTGGCACAGTTTCTTGGTTGAGTTCGGAATAATCCATAGGCTGTCTGGCTCTCTGTGTTATTTGATACGCTTTCGAAACTGCATCAAAATCTTTCAAAAGAGCATGCAGTAACCTCCATTCTCTTCTAATACACGTGTACTTGTCCTTCGAATATGTGTAAGCACGATCACTTGCAACGATGTAAAGAATGTAAGAAGCAAACAGGATGCAGCAGGTGATAAATGCATCCATGGGATGCTGTCCTCTTCTGGAATGAGTGTGATCAAAATGCAACTGCAACTTCAACCAAATACAGAGCTTCTCTGGCGCTCACAAATGAGGATAATTCAGTCATCTCCAGCATCTATTCCTGATTCTCACTAGACATTGGCTCTGCCATGCTAGAATGGACAATGGCTTCTGCAATTTGCAGTGGGAAAGCGTGCAATAGAAAGAAAGAAAAATTTGTAGCTGCCAGAATAGTAAGAAGATTGATGGAAGCAAAGGGAATGAGTGGCTTTGGCTTATTTTTGGAATTGAAGCTGTAAGGAACTAGTCTTAAGGGACAAAGTGAGTTTGCAAGAAGGGTAATGCCAGTGACAAAGTGAGTTTGCTTAAGGGAAAGGTTTCCAGTGGTTTAACTCCAGACACAAGGATTGGACAAAACTCCAATGGTTGATAAACTTTTTAGAGAATTAATTCAACAGTAAAATCAGCAATAATTTACATGGCCAGTAATCTGTAAACTGTAAATTACCTGCTCAACAAACCCTCAAAATTTATATAGCCACCGCAAATAAAATACTAGCGGGGGCGCATCCCCACATGCTCAAGGCCACTCTGGTTATTGGGGAGAGTGTTCAATGGATCTAAAGTCTTTTTAAATCGATCATTAACAATTATAATGTGATTAATTGTTTGAATCTCGAATCTTAATTTATCCCATACGGAAAAGACTTTATTTTGACTTTTGAAGTCTTTGTTTACTATTTTGTTCAGTTCTTAATTGCTTTTGCTATTGCATGTTAATTAAGTCTTTGTTCACGTGTGATGACGAGCAAATAAACTTATTAAATTATTGCAGCATTAAAATTCAAGTGCAAGCACAAGACTGAAATGATAGGAATAAGATATTTTATATATTAATGTAAATGCGGTTCGCATGCCCCAAAGAAAATACAGAAAATGTTCTGAAATCTCAAGTTTATCTGTGAATTAATTTATAGCTAGTCATTGACAGTGAGTTCGCAGCACATGCCACTGCAAATGGCTAATCGCTAATGGGTTTTTTTTTTTGGCCAATGGGTAATGGTTAATATATTGTATATGTATATATATATATATTTTTTTTATGGCATCTTGTTACATTAATGTGACAAATATATTAATAAATTTCACAAGTGGATGTATAATTATCCACTCTTTGATATCATACTACATATAAAAATGATTTAGATTTAACGAAAGTAAACAGTCTAATATTAAACTAGCTAAGACCAAATCAAGCTTTAATTTCATAACATCGGATCATCCACATTGTCCATGCATATTGCAGACAATAGCTGCAATTTTTAATATTACAGTTCAGACATCGCACATTGAGGCTGGTTGATATTAAAGTCAACTTAAATTTCATAAATATTACTTGCGCCAATAACTGCAATCAACTTTCATTTTCGCGAACCTTAAAATTATAATATACAGTATTTTGTCATTAATTATACCTACTTAATCATTATATAAATTACAAATTAAGTAAAACATTTAATCATTCTATAGTCATCCTCTCATGCAAACTTGGGTTGTGAGGAGCTGGTCCGAACCTGAATACTATACTGCAATACATATATGGTGCCCATTTAATTTATACAAGAACGGCCCTATACGATGATAGATAGTAGGCCTCACCAAAAAGCCTAAGGCCTGAATCCCACCCGAAACCCGCTCAGCCCATTAGGCCTGAAGCCCGATTTGGCCCGAAATTTGGACCGGCCTCTTGGGTTGGGCTTGGGTCATCCCCTTGAAGCCCATGGGCCGCTCGAAGCTCTGCTCGTTTAGGCCCGCCCAAAGCCCAATTTGGGAATCATAACATATTTAATAGGTTTTTCGTTTGTTTACCCTAATAAATTATTAATATACTTATTAAGTTATTATATAATATTATAATATTAGTAAATAGTAATAGTGTAAACAATATAATACCATAAATAATAAAGTAATAAATTTTTAAAATTATATATAATAATAAAAGATAAATGTATATGTGTATATACAACTTTTATAATACAATTATAATTAAAGTTATTAAACCACGATCGTCAATTCATTAATTCAACGATCTGAACCGTTCATTTTCTATTTTCATAGTAAAAAATCATCCTTACAAAAAATCGGCTAAATCAGAATTCATCTATCCGTTCGATTATCATTAGAAAAACCATGATTGTTCATTAATTCGACCACCATTACATCACTTTTACATCTTCGATTAAGCTAATTTTTTGCAAGAATTCTCTTTGAGTGGGGAACTAAAACTTGAACGGTTCAAATCGTTAAAAACACGATCGATATGTGAGTTTCTACAAATAAATACACTTAAATAGTATAATTCTAATAACTTTCCCGTTGAAACCTTGTTATTTCCATAATTATGAAGACCACAACGTGATTTCAACAATCTGACCAGTTCATTTTCTATGTTCATAGTCAAAGATCATCCATACAAAAAATTGGCTAAATCGAAATTCATCTACCCATTCGATCATCATTAGAAAAACCACGATTGGTCATTAATTCGACCACCATTATATCACTTTTACATCTCCGATTGAGCTAATTTTTTGCACAAATTATCTTTGAGTGAGAAACTAAAATTTGAACGGTTTGGATTGTTGACAACACAATTGCATCATTTTTTTATAAAAATATGTAATAAAATATATAATAAAACATATGTACATTTATGTTTTATTATAGTTGCAATGTTATATATAATTTTAAAAGTTTATTATTTATGGTATTACACTATTACTAACATAATAGTGTTATATAATAACTTAATAAGCATATTAATAATTTATTAAAGTAAACAAACGAAAGAGCTATTAAATATGTTATGATTCACAAACTTAACAAATAAACTATTCAGCTTACTTGGTTGAGAGTTAAAGTTTGTAATGTGAGGTCTCATGTTTAGATCACAACATCGCAAAAATCATTTTTTTTTTAAGATATATGTGTCTAAATAGGCTTTGGGCCCATTTTGGGCCGTCCGTTTGGGTCTAGCCCGGCCCGGCCCTCCAAGTCTGCTAGTCAAAGCCCAATGGGTGGGCCTTAAGCTTGTGTATTAAAGCCCAAGCCCAAGCCCGGCCCGAAAGCCCTATTGGGCTTCTATAATTCAAGCCCGAGCCCGAAAAATTTGGGCCGGGCATTGCCGACCCCTAATAAATAGTGTATATCATATTCTCTATATCAGAAAGGTTTTATGCAAGAAGACGTTTATATCAGAAAGTTTTATGCATGAAGACGTTTATATCAAAAAGTTTTTATGTATGGAGATGTTATCGTATATGATAGAAATCATGTATCATTATATAATATTTGGGTCCGGATCGGACCTCCTTCCTTCCTCTCTCTCTTCGCACCCGTCCTTACCAGACAGAAAGGAAGGCTGGCAATTATGCCAGTCCCTCAATCGGAGGTGGCTGCTAATTTTAGACAAAGTAGTGTATGCTTGCATGCAAGAGAATATATTAGTCATCAAATTAAGATAATTGCTCCCTAGTGGGGCTTCCAGCTCAAGGTCTAGAGCATTTTATACCAACATCCATAATAAGTATTTAATTAGTCTCATCCTTCTCCATTGGATAAAAATAGAATAGAACTATTTTATAGGCTTGTTTGATGGAATCCAAAAAAAGGAGTATTCGGATTTAAATAAGAAATTTATAGGACTTTGTTTGGTTCGGAGTTTTGGGGTTCAAATCCCAAGTCCAGGATTTCAAGTAATGCTCTCATATTTTCACACTCAAACACCCACCATACACTTTTCAGTGATAAATACATTTACAATTAATTAATATAGTAAATTTTGTTTAATTACAATTATATTCAGTTGTAAACATTTATTTTTTGTCTTTTAAAATTTGTTGTTTCTTCTTTGAATGGTGAGTGCATGTGCTTAATTATTGTATATATAACCTAAAGATATGATCTTAGCTTGATCTTAGACAAAGACATAGAAGGGAATCATAAGAGGTTGGTTGTTGTATATATTGGCATAATGGGAGAGGATACTATACAAGTATACAACTGCAAATAATTGAATATAATGGATGGCAGTTGTATCAACATACATAGGCTTTGTTTAATTTTTAATTAAATTAAAGTAAATAATTTTAGAGCAAATTACAATTTAGTACCTCAATTTTACATATTATTTTAAGTTAATTAGTACTTTAACTTTGAAAACTTACAAAAAAGTAACTCAACATTTATTTTGTATCAAAATAGTACTTCCGTTAAGTTTTTTGTCAATAAAGCATTATCTGCTGATGTAGTAAGGGTATTTTTATCTTTTCACAGCATGTAAAAAAATTTAATATTTTAAAAAATTTTTGAATAAAAAAAAAAACTCTATCTTCTTCCTTCTTTCCCTCCCCACCCAAGCATCCCCCACCCCAGACAATGGCAATTATTACCACTATGCAACAGTGACAATTTGAAATTGCATAAAAATGATTTTTGTAAATATATCTTATATCTTTTTTTACATAACATGTCAAAAACTAATGAAACCAACATAAAATACAAAATTCAAGCTTAATGAGTCATATCGATCCACCCACATTATTAATTGACTGTTATTAATTGCCACTATTAAACAGTGACAATAATTGCTACTATTTGACAATGATAATTTGCTTAGTTTATAAAAAAAATAAATAAATGCCGGGCGCTCGGCACAAAAAACACCGAGAAAATTATAACATGGGTTTTATTTATAAAAATTGGACTTATTTATCATCATAACTTTTTAAGTTGATTTATTTATCATTAAGGGATATATGTAAAATGGACTTTGAAATAATTTACTTCTTATTTTATTGCAATATGACAGATTAATAAATTTAAAATCATTCACTTCTTATTTTATTACAATATGACAGATTAATAAATTTCACAAGTACGTTGTAATCTACTCTTTGATATCGTACAAGTGTACAACATATATAAATGATATAAGCAAAGTAAACGGTCTAATTATTAAAGAAAAAAAATGTAAACGGTCTATTGATACCCCTCTTTTGATTTTATTTCGTTTAAAAAAACCTCTTATGATTCTTACTTCTCTAATTGGACCGTAGTTTTAGGTAATTCATTCAATAAACTTACTTGCCAACCAGTTCACCACTCATCTAACATTCAAAGTTATGGTACCACAGTTGGAGATGGAATTTTTTTTTTTTTTGGAGAAAAGGAGATGGGAAAGATTAGATAACCTTCCTAAGAAACAGAACAAAAGAATGATGTAATATACTATAAAAATTATTTAAAAAAAGGTCCATTGACTTTAAATACCAAACTTTAATAATTTTTTAGTTTAGGTACTAAAATTTAATAGCTAGCATTTTAGTTTAGATACTAGTTGAAAAGTCAAACAAACTAATAAAGTAAAAGGTATTAGAATTCATAAAAATAAGTTAAAAGACTTAAAACAACCTTGCTTACCAAGACCAGCATTCTTATTTACTACCCATTTTGAGTTTTATTACTTGTTTTATTGAAAAAACTCTGAGTTGGTCATTGAGCAATGAATTAATTTCAAAAAATGACAAACTCATGAACAATACATGGAAAATGAAAATCATAATTTAGAAGACATTAAAAGAACACACAGTTGTCATAAGAATGGAAAAGAAGTCACAATGAAAACTGAACATACATGCAAATACAAAGTCGCAATTTGACATCAAAATTCAAAACCTTTGTGGCACTCACTATAATGCACTAAGTCTTCTTTTGTGTAAAGTAATTGCTTTGAACCTAATTTATATAATATTGTGTATATATATATTTTAAAATAATTGATCCAGTCAGTCACAACTAATTAAATCTAAGTTGTGACTGTCATAATTTAGTTGTAACTGTTCGCACAACGACCAAACTTTTAACAATTATTAATTATACTAAACCCAATAAACAGGCCAAGGGCAAAATCGGAATATGAAATAAGCCCACTAGAAATGGGCTAGGCTGGAAATAAGATTTGGTATCTAATCTAAAATGTTTTTAAGAAAGTTAGTAGCCAAACTAAAAAAAATAGTCATGTGCTGGTATTCCAAAAAGTTATTAGAATTAGGTAGTTAATCCTAATTTTCTCTTAAAAAAAAACATAACAATAAAATAATGATAAATATTATAAATAACAATAAGTAAAACTTAATAATCTAAATAAAGTTTCAAATAAAAAGTGAGAAGTTTGAGTTAGGAAAAGACAAAAAAATAAACGTCTGTTAACTTAAGTGATAAACCACAAATTTAATAACAACTATAAAAAATTTGAAGTGCGTGTGTTTTCTTGGTACAATTTGAAGGGTTGGAGTAATAAACAGGAAAGATAACAAATTAAAATGACTGTTCAAAGTGCCATATAAATGAGCAAATGACAATTTGAAGAGTCAATGCATGTTATATATTTTTCATGGCATTTTTAATAATAGTAAATTAGGATAAACCACATGGGATGTATTTTTTTCCTAAGTGTAACCCACTATAATTTGTTTTGGGAAGTTTAACCCTTTGACTAGTGTCTACATAAGCAACTTTCCTTGTATTGTCGGATGAGTCCGCTTAATTAAAAACTAAAAATTTGTTGTTTCCCTAACATACCCTTTACCCTATTTAGGTAATATTACGAGTAGTTAATGCTATTTATTTCCATTAATTAATAATATTTGAGTTGTTTTTTTTTAAACAATATTAATTATTGTTACTTGTTTCAACTTTGAACATTTTTTTTTTNAGTCAGGAAGAGCAAAGCCACGAGGCTGCAGGACAAGCATGCCGGCGCCAACCTTGGCCTGAGCAAGCAGTGGAAATTCTGAAGGAGACCAAATGGAATATGCTCCACCTTCTCCCTCAAACACCTTCTGGTCTGACTTGGGTGTTAAGTCCATATCACCCATTCAGTTGGCTGGCTCTTTAATATTCCTTCAAAAATCAATATTGGGTGTTTAAAAAGTTTCGAAATAATGATCACCTTAAGCACTTATGACTCTATATGTATATATATATATATTACCTGCTGAGTGAAAACAAACGATGATCGAGAGGAACACAATTTCTGATCAAGATATAATTAGTTTTACTATTTTTTAGTTTATAATTTTACTGTCTTTTTGGAGGGGGTGATTGGAGAGAGGCTGGGCTAGGTTAGGGGAGGGGTGGTTGGAGAGAGGCTGGGTTGGGTGGGTAAAGGGGGTAGGACAGGGGCTTGGTTGGGGGAGGGGGTAATTTTTGTTAATTTTAATTTTTAAATTTATTTTTTCTTTTTTAGTTTTAATATTTTTTAAATTAAAAATTTATTTAATATGAAAAGACCATTATGTCCTTCTTTTTAACAGAATTTATAATAGAATTGATGAAATAGACCAAGTAGGTAAACATCGAAAAGAAAGTGGACCAACTTAATACAAAAAAAAAATCGTGGACAAACTTGGGAAAAACGTGAAAGTAAGTGGAACAACAGTGCATTTAACTCTTATATAAGATTAATAATAGGAAACTACCCAAAAATTAATATAAGATTAACTAAGATACTTGTTTTGTGCACCTACTAGCTTTTTTTTGTGTTATTTTGTGCACCTACTAATTTTTTCATGTTTAGTTTGTACACCTACTGGTTTTTTCGTGTTTATTTTGTGCACCTACTAGTTTTTTTTTATGTTTATTTTGTGCACCTACTGGTTTTTTTTTTTTTTTTTTTTTTTTTTTTTTTTTGTTTATTTTGTGCACCTACTGTTTTTATTTATGTAAATTTTATAGGGTTTTTTTTTAAAAGTCCATTTTTAAAAATTCACTGTTCCTCCGGCCCAACCGCTATAGTGAAATACTGTAGCGGCCCATTTTTAAAAACCCGATGCTACAGTAACGATGCTACAATGACGCTGTTACTGTAGTGCCATTACTGTAATGCGCTGTAGTATTTTTTAAACAAAATGCCAATTTTTTTCCCTTTTTAATTTTTTTTTCTTTCAGTGCCAATTGGTACATAATATATATATATAAAAAAAATCATAATTTAGGTATTTTTCATTCCATAAACATGTTAAATAATAACCAATATAAAACACAAAAAATCAAGATGAGACATCCATACTCTTTTGCACTTTAATAGTAATATAATTGTTACTATCGAATAGTAACAATCACCTATTGCTACTGTCCAACAGTGATAATCAAGTATTATTATTGTTTGATAGTAACAATCAATTAGAGAATATAATTTAAATCTAATACATTCTTTGTGAAAGCATAAACAACCAAATGAATTATAAACCTATGACACAATTACAACAAACTAAAACAAAAATTAACCCAAATCAATTACTGTTTGACAGTAACAATCATAGTCTCATTTACATATTGTTACTAATAAATAGGGTAAATTATAATTATATACCTCAACTATACATCACTTTTTAACTTGGTATCTCAAGTTCAAAAAGTTGCATTAAAGTACACTAACTACGAAACCGTGTCAATTAGGTACCTCCGTTAGTCTGGCCGTCAAAAAGACCGTTATCTGATGACATGACACACCACTAAAAGACTTCATTTCAATTTAGTACCTCAATTTTACCATATTTTTCAAGTTCATACCTCAAATTAAAAAACTTGTAAATAAATAAATAAATATTTTTCAGTTTTTATTTCAATTTCACCCCAACTTTTGACCCATTAAATCTTTACCAAAATCAACAATCTTATACTCATTTGAAACTATGAATCTCCTCTTTATAACCATATATAAATAATTCAAAAAAGATCTATGAAACGTGAGATAAGTAGTCACAAATTAGGCTACCTGAAATAGCTAATTTGTTTGGAAAATTTTGCAGGTTAGGATCGGTATTGGGGCTTACCAAATCAAAATCAAAAAATTCGGTATTTTTTTATTTTGGTATTTTTCAGTTTCTATATTTTTCGGTTCCGTAATTTTTGGTAAACTTCAGTTTTTGGTTCATTTTCAGTTTACTTCAGTATATCTTCGGTTAATTTTCGATTTAATTATAATAATACTAATTATTATATACCAATATAAATTAAAATTTAATCAAATATAATGCATAAAATATAATGTTTGATGAATATATATTTGCACGAATAATATTGGTTAGTATAGTACTAGTATTAATTGCAATAATATTAATATTAGTAATAATATATGACTCTATAATAGTATTATTAGAGAATGACTCTATATCTTAACTCACACTTTTGACAATATTAATATAATAACATTATACAATTATATTTTTTTTTTATGGTTTTTTAAGATATTAGTAGTTTAATATTTATTGTACCACTAACATAATAGTATTATATAAGCATATATAACTAAATTTCGGTAATTGTTTCATTTTTTTAAGTATATAATTTGATTTTTTCGGTAATAATCGATTCGGTTTCTTTCAGTAATAATTTTTGGTAATCAGTCGGTTTACCAACTTTTTTCGGTTTTTACCAAAACCAAACCAACTTTTTTCGGTTTTACATTTTTGATTTTTGAATTGTAAAAATCGGTATACCAAACAAAAAAAATTTGGTCGGTAGTCGGTTGGTTCGGTAAAAACCAAACCAAAAGGCAGCCCTATTGCAGACAATAGCTTCAATTTTTAATATTACAGTTTAGACATCGCACATCGAGGCTGGTTGATATTAAAGTCAACTTAAAATTTCATATAAATTAATTGCGCCAATAACAGCAATCAACATTCATTTTCGCGAACCTTAAAATTATAATATATAGTATTTTGTCATTAATTATTACTTAATCATTATATAAATTACAAATTAAGTAAATCATTTAATCATTCTATAGTCATTCTCTCATGCAAACATGGGTTGTGAGGACCTGGTCCAAACTTGCAGACTATACTGCAATACATATATGGTGCCCATTTAATTTATTCCAGAATGTCCTTATATGGTGATAGATAGTGTATATCATATTCTCTATATCAGAAAGCTTTTGTGCATGAAGACATTTATACTAGAAAGTTTTATGCATGAAGATGTTTATATCAGAAAGTTTTTATGTATGGAGATGTTCTTGTATATGATAGAAATCATGTATCATTATATAATATTTGGGTCCGGATCGGACCTCCCTCCTTCCTCTCTCTCTTCGCACCCCTCCTTACCAGACGGAATCAATTCTAATGTTTATAATATATGCTATCTTTATTTATTCTTTTGTAGGTTCTACTGATTTTTGTTGTTGTTAAGCTCTATGTGCTGGTTTTCATCAAAGTACTTTTAGATATGTTCATCATGTTGATCCTGTTTGGTTTTTCTGATCTTCCTAGCTCCTGTTGATCGATTTTGCTGGATGTGGTCTGACAATTTTCTAGCTATAAATATATATATATTTTCTAGTTGTAAATATATAAATATATATATTTATATAGTTACCCCATGTAAAGTTATGTTCTAAACACACACAATCTTCTTTNACAACTTCTTTAGGTTCTGTAAATGGAGCAAACTGCAAGAATTGGCAATACAGCCAGATGTGGATGGATTTTTGGTTATGTGGAGCTTCCCTTAAGGTGATAATTCTTTTTTGCCTTGTCTCAGTTGTCTGTTTGTTTTCCTGATCTGTTATCAACCCATTGCGAACAAAAAATGTAATATTTCTTCCCTTTCTGCTTTTGGTGTTGTAGTGCTTTCATTGCGATTAAATTAGATTGACATGCCACTATTTTGTCTGTTATGCTTTGAAACGTTAGCTTTATTGCTAGCTGTCTGGTAGTTATATGTTTAAGGTTCTATGTACCTTTACAGGACCACTGGTTCATAGTGTTCTACTTATATTACATTCTATTCTAACTATGGTACTGATAAAGCTGACATATATTTGTGCTTCTTTCTCCATAGGTTTGCAAGGTAGCTCCTATTTCATGTGAAACTAAAGTATAGCATTCACTAAGAGGATCTTCTTGATTGATTGCCTTGGAGTTGTCCATCAAAGCAGCGACGCTGAAACAGATATTGTACTGAAAGGTGTGGTATGTCTTTTCTGCTTTTTCTAGCATGGCAACTGATAGTGAATTTATCTATTTTCTTTGTTCTCATTAAGCTTTAAGTATTGACTATTAATATAAATAATTTGTGCAAATTATTTTTGCAATATTGATTCGCTACCAATATCATCTTTAAATTGCTCATCATTTGTGGACTTCAGTTTTGGTATGTCAATAAGTGAATGACAGGAGCAATCCAGTGAAGCAATGATGATCATCATGATTGGCTCTAGTCTGACTTGGTCAGTTGCTTAACACCTACCCACTAGTAGCTTAATTGACCATCCATTTATATTTTTTGGCTTTCGAATGTCTTTTTTCTTTATTAGTTTTGCATTATTGTCTTATATTATACTCTTTGATTTATATAATTAATCATATTTTGGTTCTAAGTATTCTGACCACGTGTGCATAATAAATCAGATTCTTTAGTGCAAATCAAATCTATATTAGTGAATTGGCAAACAAGATATTATCACTACAAAAAAACAAAAAGAAAAAAAAAACAGTTTAGGCGACAAAATTTATTCGTCGCCCAAGAGTTTAGGCGACAAAAATTTTGTCGGCTAAAGTCCGTCGCTCAAGACTTTAGGCGACGAAATATTGAAATTCGTCGCCTAACAGGTACATTTAGGCAACAAAACTATGTTTTAGGTGACGTTAGAGATTTGTCGCCTGAAACATCTTTAGGCGACGAATCTATGGTTTCGTTGTCTCAAGTGGTTTGAGGCGACGAATCTGTGACGTCGCCTAAAACAACTTTAGGCGACGAAATCATGATTTCATCACCTAAAACCACTTTAAGCGACGAATATTTGACGTCGCCTAAGGTTTTTTTTTCTAATTTTTTTTTTATTTTACTGTTTATTTTACCTTTTTTTTTTCCGAAAACTATATAATATAACATAAATTTATTTAATAACACAAATTAACAAAAAATTCATAATTATATTCAAATTATATCTATACAAACATTATATAACTGTTACTTGGCGGCGGAGGTGGCGTAGACGCGGTAAAGCCAGGTAAGTACTGGGTGAACATCGCCTACATCTGTGTCTGCATCTGTGCCTGCATTTGTGCCTGCACCTATTCCTACACATGCATTTGCATCTGTGTTTACATCTGACTCACCTATGCCTCGCGAGTCTCTCTAGGAATTTAGCTATTGCTACATTTGCTCCAATCGAGCAGTCAGATCGGCGACAGCTGGAGATCGCTGAGAAGATGAGGAGAAGCTACTAACATCACGAATCCTCTCATATCCCATGCCGCGTATCTTCCTACCAGGCCTAACACCGAGTGTCTATCACAATACGTAGGCCGGCATCAAAATCAAGTTGGATCGACTCCAACGGAGTATCAGGAAGGAGCTGGCTGACCGCTTCATCTAAATACCTTGCCCTCTTGGCCAACGTCTCAACCTTCAAAACCGGATACACAAGTTAGGGCGACGAAATAGGCTTCATTTCCTAAAATGTTGAAATTTTAGGGCGCCATTCCATCTCGTCAGTATTTTCACCTTAGGCAACGGACCAATTCGTCGCCCTAAGCAACTTTAGGCGACGAAATGGCCAATTTGTCACCTAAAGTTGCTTAGGGCAATGAATTGGTCCGTCGCCTATGGTGTCGATATTCTAGGGCTTCATTTCCTCTCGCCAATAGTTTTCCCTTTAGGCGACGAACCAATTCATCGTCCAAAATAATATTTTTCTTGCCTAAATACTTTTTAATTAGAGAAACCACAATCGTTCATATATTTAAGCTTCAATACCTAACTTCTACATCTCTAATTGACCTAATTTTTTACAGAGATGATCTTTGAGGGATGAACTAACAAATGAACGGTTCAAATCTTTGAAAATACGATCAATATGTGACCTTCTACATATAAATGAATAGTTTCAACACTTAAGAGTATAATTGTATGAACTCTTTCATTGAAACCTTATCGTTTCAATAATTGTGAAGACCACAACGTGATTTCAACGATAGGAGCCGTTCATGTTCTATATTCATACTCAAACATCATCCTTTCCAAAAATCGGCCTAATCAGAATTCATCTAGCCATTGGATTATCATTATGAAAGCCATGATCGTTCATACACCCTCAACCTTAAATCTAACTTTTACATCTCCGATTGAGATAATTTTTGGTATGGATGATCTTTCAGTAGGACACTAAAAAATGAACAGATCGTTGAAAAAATGATAGAGATATGAGCTTCTACATATAAATAAACTTAAAGAGTATAGTTCTATTAAGGTCTATTTCGTTGAAACCTTGTTGTTTCAACAATTATGAATACCACAATGTAATTTCAACGATCAGAGCCATTCATTTTTTATGTTCATATTCATGATCCTCCCTGCAAAAAATCAGCCCAATCTGAATTCATCTACTCGTTCGATTAGTATTAAAAAATTCACGATCGTTCATAAGTTTAATCACCGTTACCTAACTTCTACATCTCCGATTGAGCTAATTTTTTGCATAATTGATCTTTGAAAGGGGAACTTAAAAATCAACGGTTCGGATCGTTGGAAACACTATCGCATCATATGCTATTACACACATAAATTTGTACACAAATGGTAATGGGACTTTGGGCGACGAACCTTAGTATTCGTCACCCAAAGTCACCTTAGGCAACGAAACTTGGTAGTTCGTCGCCTAAAGTGCGTTTGAGGTGACAAAAAATAAAATTTTTGCCTAAAGTATAGCAAATTAGGCGACAAATATGTGTTCGTTACCCAAACTCGCTTTAGGCGACGAAACTTGAGAGTTCGTCGCCTAAATATATAGCTTTAGGTTTGGGTGACGAATATACATATTCGTCGCCTAAAGTATGGTATATAATTAATTTTGTTGTATAAACTTAGGTGACGAAGCCTATTTCGTCGCCTAAGAGAACTTTAGGCAACGAAATTTTGCGTCGCTTAAACATGTATGGTTTTAAGCAACGTAGGTGCAAATGCGTCACCTAAATATTGTTTAGGCGATGAACATCAATTTGTCACCTAAATATTGTTTAGGTTTTAAGCAACATATTTTTTTTTTTTTTTGCAATGTACGGCTATTTTGGTTTCGGCATATTTATTTATATAATTTTTATTTATCTAATGCCATCTAGCAGATTAGTTTGTCTATATATAGTTTGATGGATCATTGTGGTGTATAATATGTATGAGATTTGTTATATATTTTTTTGTTGTCATATACCACTCTATACGTCCAGTGGATATGCATATGTGATTACTGCCAGATCTTACACTATATGACTTTCATGGCTATTGGTTTGGTTCTTAATTTGTGCCTCTTTTAAGCCTATTTATTGTTATTTTAAGTCGCTAGTCATATGTTTGGTACATATAAAGTAGTAAACTGGTGAATTGCATGCTTATGATTTTATTTTGGTATATTTTTTCTAAACTAGCAATACCAGATACTGTTATGTTGATTAAATGGTATATAAATAAACCAATGACATATATCTATGTTTAATTCTAGAATGGCCACAATATCTAGGATTATAAAAATATTAAAATTTGCAATTAGTCATTTGATTGGTAACTTTTCCCCACAGGGAGGTTCTTAGATATTAGACTAATTGGAATGAGATAATAAATTAAATTCTTTTATAATAATTCTAAATGCCAACAGGCCGGAATAGAATTATCATGAAATTCTTTTGAATTTATTAGTTTCATTGTAAAGTTAATTCCTTGACAAATTATTAATGTATTGTAATCTTTACCCACATGAAGTTTACAATAATTTATGCACAAGTTACTGATTTCCTTAAAAGAAATATTTTGGAAATACATATAGGTCATGTTTTATAAGTTTTTGTTTTGCTGCTATTTAGACATGGAGTCATTTTGTGGAGACATATTGTAAGTCTTAATTTACTAGATTTCATAACTGTAGGTGTACATTAAGTACATGGCTACCATATATCATATTTTTATGAGCATGTTATTGATTGTTAAATACTCAACATTTTTTGTTTAGGGAAATTGATGTTGTGCTATTTTGATCAATCCTTATAAACCACAATAACTGTTTTTGTGGTAATTACTTTACCATCAAGGAATAGCGAACATTTATGTGAAATTAATATAATTTGGTAGTTTGTTCAGTGTTAGCACATTAACAATCTTATTGCAGCGTGATGAAGACTCTTCAATCATTATGTGATTATCATATATGGACTGTTTGTTCTTGCTTTTGCTCTTATAGTAAAAATTGGGGGCAGATATGTTGTAACGACCCAACCCAAATTTTTACTAGAAATTTAAATTTTTATTTAACTATGTTTTTAAGAGATTTTTTTTAAAGGATGTTCAATTTTATTTTAAAGATTTGGAGATTTATTTAGAAAATAAAAAGGGTTTTGATTTAAATTTTTATTTATTTTTGTTTTAATTTGGGCTTGAGCAAAGTTGACTTTTAAAATAAATGGGCTTTCGATTTGGACTTTGAGTCCATTGGATAGGTTTCGAGCCCACAATTTCATAGACAGGTAGCACGCGTCGAAGCGAGGGGTAATTTTGTAAAATTGACAAATTGAGTTTTAAAATTCAAAATCAGATTTTTAAAGGGATTCTCTCTCTCACTAGAATTTTCTACCAGCTTCTCTCTCTCTCTTTCTCTCTCTCTCTCCCCGCACCTACACACACTCTCACCTTCTCTCTTCCCGAGCCCACTCTCCCTTTCCTTTCTCTCACCGGCGCGGCCAGCTCCGGCCACCTACCCGACGACCCAAGACCACTGGCGAGCTGGCGCCAACCCCCTCTTCGTCAACAAGCCACCATTTCGACGAGGGCCACAACAGACAGCCCGCAACCCACCCCTGCACGCACCTGCCTCCGCCACCCAGCCACGTCCGGTCACTTTTTCGGCGACCTAAGGCTCCGGCGAGCCTCCCCCGACGCCGACTAGCTCAGCTCGAGCCTCCTCCAGCCAGCCCAGCCACCTCTGCGCGCGAATCTAGCTCAGAAAAGGCAGTCTTGACCGCCAGCATCTCCTCCCTTCTTCGACCAGTTTTCCGGCGCCAATCACCTCCTTCTTAGGTGGGTTTCGTTCCTCTTTCTTTGGGCTTTCATTTCTTCTGGTTTTGTTGCTCAGAAATCTTGAAATTTTGAAACTTGAATTTATGGGATTTAAGGCTATTTTCGGGTTTGTTTTGAAATTTGAATTTGGGGATTCTTTTTGGATAATTGTTAGACATTATCCACCCCTATGAACTCCAATTGAAGATTTTAAGTTAAAGTTTGTGAAATTATGAGTTTTTGTGGAAGTTTAAGTTGAGGATTTGGGGTCATTTCAGGTTTTTTTTTATAATTTTCGGATTTAGGGGCTATTACGGTGTTGTCTAGGACAAATTTATCCCTAGGAGACTCAATAGTTGTCTAGGACTGAGATAATATGTGAGTCTAGTTGAAATTGAATAAAATTGGTTGAATTTGGAGTTTGGGCAGCCACTTCGGGCAGCACCCACAGAAATTCCAAAGCCCCACTGCCATTCGTGAATAAAGGACTATTTTTGGGCATTTGTGGTGTGAGTTGTTGAGCATGGCTACGTGAGTGATTGAAGAAGCTGAAGTTGTTTGTAAGTTTAATTTTGAACATCGTAAACCGTCGAGTTAGAAGGAATGTCGGGCGTGATGTTAAGTTGAGCACACATCTATGTTTAAGTGTCTTGAGTCAGAACTAATTGTATTTCGTTGATTGTTTATTCTATAGGCGAGACGACCGTGGCTCGTGACGATCCGGCGGAGGATCGAAGCTAGAGATATCACTGTGAGTGGACCTTGAATTTTAATAATTTATGTTTTCATGTGGTTTCAATTTCCTTGGCTTAACTTGAATTCATTTTGAGATTTAAATTTTAAATGTCTATCAAATAATCATTTATAAAATACATTTATCTTGGATTTCATAAGTTTCATGATCAAGAAACATTTTAGCGTGCTTTCGTATATGAATTTATATTAAAAGAACGTATTATGATTTGGAATGGCGTATTTAATTTTAACTTGGTTATGGAAAGATCGTTTATATTTCGTATTATTCGTCTCAATGTTTATTTATAATTGTTATGAGATATTACAATTTAAGGAAATGTATTTTGATGAGTTTGGTTTTGTTAAGAAGAGTTTTAGAAGAATAATGAAAGGGTTTGAGATTTGGATTATTAGGGTTTATGAGTTGTTATTGGTTTTCAAACAACTCACTTCAGTACCCTTCTAGGTTATTAGATTAGATAGTTCTTTGGGACCCATTGCGGCACACACATAGGCTTTGGGTCGTGTGTCGTGATACTTGACCTTTTGGGGGTGGCTCTACGTGCACGTAAGATAGAATTTATGGCTCTGCATGCGTATGACAGATTCTCGGCTCTGCGCATGTATGACAGATTCTCCGGGTAACTGATTTAGTGTGTTTTATTATAAATGTATTACATAGTTTTATTGAAATCGTTTATTTTAAATTTATTAACTATTCAGAATTTAATGTTTGAATTTTATTTGGTAAAGGGTTTTTGCCTTTGATATGGTCTATTGAAGTATGATAATAACTTTGAATGTGTTTTCTGAAAGCGTTTTAAAACTGGGGGTTTTTCAAAGGGCATCGTAAGCTTTTAGAGTTAAACGTATGAAAAAGGGTTTTTCTAAAAAGATATTTAATCTTTGATTTTCATTTCCATTTAACTGTCCACTTACTGAGCCTATCTCATTGTTTTCTTGTTTTGTCTTAAATTGTCTCCCAGGTAGTAGTTTTGGTGGAGGTCGAGCCAAACACGTCGAGGCATAACATCCATTTTATGTTCCCAGATCTTGTAGGCAGTCACTTCCATTTTTGGGAGTTCCTTTCTTAAATTTTAAAAATTTATGTAATAGCATAGCGGCTCTGATAACCACCCTCAAGCTTAAGTTGGTTTTATTTGAAACTATTGGGTCTGAGACTATTTTGGTTGTGGTAGAGGTGGTTGCTGTTTAGAAGTGCTTTTTAACAGGTATAAAATTTCTGGGATAGTCTATTTTCAGGGGAGGTTCTGCCGAATTTTCGATATGATTTTCTTTGATTTTAGATTCCCGTAGGACCTCTTCGGGTTTCAGGGTGGAATCCTGGGGCAGTCATGTCATATGTTCATTAAATTTCTACTTTATAAGTGGTTTTGTGAGACCTTTGATCAATGAGAGCTAAAAGGAAATTAATAAATTGTGCAAGATTATAATTTATTAATTTGGTTAAAGGGAGAGTGAACCAAACTAGAAAGAGAAGCACGAACCTACTCACTACAGTGTACTTACTTAGAGCTCGGGTAAGGAAAGAAATTAATTTAAATTCTTGTTGTTACTGTTTTATATAATTTCACAAAAGAGTAACTAACTTGTTGAGAATTAGACCTTCCAGATTAAGGTTTTGCTCAAATTTGATGTCTCTTGTGACTTGGTTTTATCCATGCTTTGAATTTAGAAATAATGACTTACTTGATTGGTATAGGACACTTGGATTGGTAAGAACTTAATTATTTGTCAAATTGTAAAGAGCTATATATACTCTCATATATAAAATAGTGTATGAGGAAAAATAGCAAATTGAAATAAAGCATGACCACGTATAATGTGCTTCTCACTGGCTAAGTGTGGAGTGATAATAATGAATCCTTTAATTTATTCATTATGTGAGTGATACCTTACTTATCTAATAATTTTTTTGGCTTGGAGACAAAGTTAGAGATGGTGAAATCCATGTAGTCAACATTGACACACACAACATGCTAGCTGACTCTTTCACCAAGCCTATGCCTATAAAAGTTTTCAAAGAACATGTTACTAGAATGAGAGTTTTAGAGTCTTTGGATGCTGTAGACTAGTGGGACTTTTGTGTTTATTCTTATCAAACTCTGTTTTTATTATTTTTAAGTTTGGTTTGTAATCTTGATAGTTTACAGCTTTTCCAAAGATGATGTTTAAGTGCACTTTCGGATTGAGCATCAATTGTCAGTTTACTGTTTAAGTTAATTTGATTCTTATTTTGAGAACATTATTTCATTTCAGTTATAGTTTTCAGAAATATCATGTTTGGTTTTGAAAGTCAAACAAAAAAGAAATTAATAAATTGTACAAGATTATTAGTTTGGTTAAAGGGAAAGTTAACCAAACTAGAAAGAGAAACATGACCATACTCACTATAGTGTGCTTACTTAGAGCTTGGGTAAGGAAAGAAATTGATTTAAATTATTGTTGTTACTGTTTTATATAATGTCACAAAAGAGTAACTAACTTGCTGAGAAATTAGACCTTCTAGATTAAGGTTTTGCTCTAATTTGCTGTCTCTTGTGAGTTGGTTTTATCCATGTTTTGTATATAGAAATAATGACTTACTTGATTGGTATAGGACACTTGGATTGGCAAGAACTTAAATTATTTGTTAAATTGTAAATATAGTGCATAAGGAAGAATAGCAAATTGAAATAAAGCATGAGCACGTACAATGTGCTTCTCACTGGCCAAGTGTGGAGTGATAATAATGAATCTTTTTATTCATTATGTGACTAATACCTTACTTATCTAATAATTTTTTGGCTTAGAGACAAAGTTAGAGATGGTGAAATCCATGTAGTCAACATTGACACACACAACATGCTAGCTGACTCTTTCAGCAAGGCTTTGCCTATAGGAGTTTTCAAAGAACATGTTACCAGAATGAGAGTTTTACAGTCTTTAGATGCTGTAGACTAGTGGGATTTTTGTGTTTATTCTTATCAAACTCTGGTTTGATTATTTTTAAGTTTGGCTTGTAATCTTGGTAGTTTATTGACTTTTCCAGAGATGATGTTTAAGTGCATTTTCAGATTGAGCATCAATTGTCAGTTTACTGTTTAAGTTTGATTCTTATTTTGAGAACATTATTTCATTTCAGTTACAGTTTTCAAAAATATCATCTTTGATTTTGAAATAGCTATTTGGATGGTATTGTTTGGTTTTGTTGAATGACAAATTCTGGAATGCAGTTTCATTTTGAAAATTACAGGGTTCTTTGAAGCAATTAAGGCAGATTCTGTTTAGAATCTTAAGGTAGATTGATGTGCATCAAGATTTGAATCACTTAAGGAAGTACATTGTTTTCTTGTTTTATACTGGTGACTTGGTCGATTACTTGTTTACATTGGTGGTCATAGGATGCTTGCTTTCTCAGTACTGCATGATTTTTTTAAGGTTCCATGTTAAACTAGTAATTGATTAAGTCTCATTCTAGGCTTATCTTATACAACTCATATGATCACAAAGGATTTTTGGTCTGTTCTTTATGGTGTTCTTGTTGAGCATTGTGAATTAGTCCAAGTGGGAGAATATATGTAAGAATTCTTTATGGACTAATCACCTTGTATTAGGATACAACAACTCATCATATCTTTCAGTCTAAGAAAGAATTGTACGTATTGGATTAATCCGGATGTTACTTATCATATTGTGATTCTATTTTGACAAGTAATAAGGGCCTAATAAGTAGGATAATAATCCTAATTGAATATGAATAAGGAGTTCTTATTATAGTAAGTGTTTGGTTAGAGGTACTTGAGGTACAAGTAACACATTTATGGGAGGACTCTAATCTCAACGCCACTATAGAAGGACAAGCCTCTGCTCTCACAATATGACCCTGCAAATATTCTTAGCCCTATATTGAGTTGCATAAAGCATTGTAAAGAGAAAAGATTTGTTCACTATGGCATCGTGTAAGTGTTTTTGTTATTTATTTAGTTGTTCAATTAATCATATTATTTGTTTTTCTTGATGTTTGTGAACTACGGAAAATATATGGTTAACATGTTTTGGGTACGAAAACTCCAATTCTCACTCCCCATTTATTTGTTGATCTGCAATGTGCATAGGGGTGTTGCACCTATATGTTTCTCCTTTTTCTTCATTTGTTTCTCTCCACATCCAAAATGAGGCTTCATGTGATGTGGGGGAGTGTGTTAGCCTAATAAGCATTGTTGACCTATTCCCTAACAATTCAAAATTTGAGGTCCAATGTTGTCTAACAAAAATGATTGTCAGAGATGTAAGGAGGAATATTATTGTTTAATTTGGGGAATTCCGGAAATTTATTTGAAGATACAAGGATTTATTGGAATTTATTTAAGTCAATTAAAGTGATTTTGGAGTTTAAATTGAGGAAATTTAAATGGTTAAATAGATTTCGAGCTCATTAACACGTAGGCGAAAAAGGATTGCAAATCTGAGTTACGTACAAAAAATTACGGACAATAGAAAAAAGAGGGACACAATTAAAATTTTAGAAAAAAGCTGGATTTGAAAAGTTACGTGATCAGAAAAGTTGCGCTGGGATAGGATCGATCCTACCCTCCAGTAGGATCGATCCTACAAGAAACAAGCTTATTGGAGGATCGATCCTTTGGTGCGACACTACAAGGGTGGAAAAAAAACACCCGTAGGATCAATCCTCCAATAAGCTTAGGCTCCGTTTGGTATCTAATTCAATAAATATTTTTAAAAACTATGATTTATTTTGTACATATGAATTTTAAGGAACAATTTTTATAATTTAAATATTTGTTTGGTAATGAAAAATTTCAATTAATCCTCAAGCTATCAACCTCATCAGCGGCAGAAACTCCTCAGGCTCACTGACTCGACCTGCTCCTACAAAACTTGATTCCACCTCGTTTGGGTCACTAGTTTACTTGCCTCTGAATCAAATTTTGAAATATGAAACTTTCTCTCTCTCTCTCTCTCTCTCTCTCTCTCTCTCTCTATGGGAGTGTGGGTTTTTGCTGTGTATCTTGGCCAACTATAAAGGGAGATGAAGCAGAGTGTGGCGAGGCAGAGATAGACATGCGAAAGGAAAAAAAAAGAACTTTGAAAAATGATATTTAATCATTTTTAGAAAAAGGGGTTGTTTTTTATTTTTTTTAGATATTCATTTTAAAAAATAGTCTACCAAACACATTTAAATTTAAAAACAATTTGGTATTTTTAAATACTTAAAACAGTTTTTAAATAGGGCACCAAAGAGACCCTTAAAGTTTCAGATGTAACAGGTCTTTGATCCTTGCCATAAACTAGCATCTCCCTCTCATTCATAGTACACGCTACATGAAGGCCACGTTGGACAGTCAACTACACAAAGGCCCGAGACCTGCTAAAGCCAATTATATCACTCGGCAAGATTTAGTCCGACACATGGACCGAGCTCATTATAAGAGGATAGGGCATGCCCCGATTGAAAAATAAAGGTCAAAGTTTACTTTTAGTCCATGTAGATAGGGTTAGGTTTCACTTTTATTTATGCAGTTTCAATTTTTATGATTTTAGTCTTGAAATTTTTAAATTATTACAACTCAAAGACACATTAGGATTTTTGTCCATTAATTCGTTAAATTAGTCATTAAATTGCTAAGGATATGTAAAGTACATGACCAAAATCAAAATAATTTGTAAAGTACATAACAAAAAACGTAGCAAATTTGACGATTTGATTAACAAAAATGTTAACGTCTTCTTTAAATTGCAACGATTTGTAAATTACAGGACTAAAATTATAATAATTAAAACTATAAAAACCAAAGTAAAACTTAACTCAAACAATAAGAACCAAAAGTGAACGTTATTCAAAAATAAATCTTAGGGATTAATGCCATTTTGCTCCCCAGACTATGACACTTGTATCAGTTTGCTCCCCAGACTTTGAATTTAGAAAAATAAGGACCTTGACTTTGTCAATTTAGCCAATTTAGGATATTCCGTCAACTTATACAATTTCCGTCTAAAATTCCGTTTGTGCAGCACCACGTGCTTTTCACATGAGTTCATTCTTTAGGACAAAATGGTCTTTTCCCTTCCATTGAGACCTGACCATGTTCCCTCCTTCATTTCCCTCCTGAACTTAACCTAGGGATTGTTCATTGGTTAGTAATTGAGGCCACATAATACGAATAGTCTACTGCTTCAGAAAGAAAGGGTTTGTCGGTTCTCAAGCTTGGAGAATCTTCTACGTGGAAAGCTTCTGAAGATGCCCATCAAGTTGAGGGACAAAGGTGAAGCTCCACTGTATTGTAAGTTCCCACTTTTCTCTTTTTGTTATTGTTTGGTTGGGGGCTGCAGATAAATTTGACCATAAAATTGTTACTAGTGAACAAGGAAGCCATAAAATTATTACTAGTTGTTTACAAAAAACAACTTACCAGGTAGTTGTGGCAGAACAAACAACGTTTATAGTGTTTAGTTTTTGCAATTTTTTGTTTGCTTTTGGTGATAATACTAAGTTTTATTTTTTGTTGATTTATTTTTTCAGGGGAATGTGAGGTGTGATTACTAGGAGTGGTACGACCCCCCAATTTGTGATTGTTCAAGATCCATAATACTTGGGTTGCTTAGAAAAAATAACAGCATGGAGGACCAACTGACTTGTCATAAAGCAAAGGAGAAAAAGCTTTGGTTTTGTTTGTTTTTGTCTTGGATGTTCAAATTGATGGGTGTCTGGGGGCCATTGGTGCATGGGTGACTTGTCATAATAATGTTTTTGTATTTTTTTTTTTCTGGGCCATTGGTGTCGTTGTTGTCTTGGCTTAGGATTGGTGAGGTTTAGGATTTATGGGGTTTGTGGTATGTTTTTTGTATCACAGTTGATGAGTTTTGTATGCAAGACATGGTTGTTTGGGAATTTAGAAAAATGGATTTCGTTTGGTTTCTTTATTATGGGTTTCAATCTACATTTCTATGGTTACTAAAAATCCAAGGTTATGATGTAAGAAAGTGAATCAAAATCCATCCCAATTCCAATGAAAGTTTATTATTTGTACTGTGGAAAAATTATCATTATGTGCATTCCTACATTGACCTGTTTGTGCATTCCTACAATTTTAATCCAACCATTCACCTATAAAGAACATAATTGAACATAAGTAAACCTTCATAAGTAATCTTGCTTTCATTTCATAATAAGCCAAAAAGTGTCAGGTCTTATCAAAACAGGATCATATTGAAACTTGAACTTAGACATAGTTACAAAATAAGTTTCATACCCAAATTGAACCTAAACATGGTTCACAAAATAAGGTGCTTACCCATGGTTCACAAAATGACCAAATTGACAATAAACAAGGTTCACAAATGGGTTTGATACCCAAACTGACATTAAACAAGTATTACTACATGTCCAAAACATAGTAGTTCCACAAATCATGTCTAGGGTCTCCAATGTGATCCCCTCGTGACAGCGAACTTATACTTAATCATTGAGAAGCTCGTAGTTGCAGTTGGAGGCAGTGGTTGTGAACTTGAAATTGCTATTGGAGGGTGGGGTTGGGAATTGCTAGTTGTAACTGGAGGCAAAGGTTGGGAATTGCCATTTGTAGTTGTAGATGGAGCCTTATACTTGCTTGCTTGGTTCTCCCTTGATTTCCTAGCATTTTCTTGTCTCTCACTCGGTTGTCTTTGTGCTTGACCTTCAGTTGATTTTTTTTTCCTTGATTGCCTCTGTCTTTGAGTTTGAGTTTCAGCCTGCCCAAAACCATAAAACTTATCTATCATAGTGGAATTCATACTTAATAAATCAAGATCTCCTTATAGTATTAAAATGGAATTTATATAAGAGATCACATCATGGTTACAAAAACATATAGAACACAATGCACAAACATGTAATACCTGAGATGAGGATTGGGCATTGGTACTGCTACTGCCTGCTCCTTTTTTTGCACATGTTCTTGCATTATGACCTTCTTGGCCACATACTCCACATGCTAGCTTCACAAAACATCTCCCCAGCTTTGTTGCTTTTCGACCTGGAAGCGACACTTGCTCATCAGGCTCTTTAACCCGCACCCTCTTGGGCCTTCCTGGTTGATTGTGATAAATAGGTGGCTTGATGGCCCTATGCTCAGTTCTGATCCAATACTCTGGACTAGGCATTAGTGATATATAATGAGAATAAGTTCTATCATATGCGTCTCTCTTATAATAAGGATGCACATATCTAATTGGGTTATGCTCTCTCCTAGCGATTGCTGCCATTGCATGTGGACAAGGGATACCAAATAGATCCCATCTCCTACATGTGCATGTTTGTCTCTCCAAGTCAACCACAAACTGACCTCCATTAATGTGTAAAATCTGATATTTCCCTGCACCAGCAAAACTAGCAATACAATTGCCACTTTTCTCTATGTTCTTCTCAATAATGGAATGAATCTTTGGTCCAACAGGTTGTGTCCATTGAGCCTCTCTTTGCCTTGACATCCTTAGCATCAAGTAGGATCTGATCATCTCAAGCATTGTCAACACTGGTTTATCCCTTGCATTCAATATTACAGAATTAAATGACTCACACAAGTTATTAAGTAGTATATCACACTTTGGATCAATAGAAAAATATGACCTACTCCAATGAGATGCTGGCCTATCTTTCAACCAAATGTATGCCCTTTCAGATTCTTTCTCCAATTTATCCATTTCAACCTGCCACACTTGGTTGGTGGTTGCCCTTGCTGCAGCCCACAACCTTTGTTTCAATCCAAGCCCTACATGACCTGCAATTTTGAAATTATTATGTAGGTGCCGAACACAATGTCTGTGTTCTGCATATGGCATCAGATTCTCAATGGCATTCCCTAAGCCCTTTTGTTTATCTGTCATGAATACCCAACCACCTCCATTTCATATCCTCACATCATCTTTGAATTGTCTCAAGAACCAAGTCCATGAATCTGTATTTTCAACTTCCACAATAGCATATGCTACTGGGAAAATGCTATTATTGGCATCAATGCCAATGGCAGTTAGAAGCTGACCTGGGTGTGGACCCTTAATATGGCAGCCGTCAAAACCAACAAAAGGCCTGCAACCCTCAATCAAACCCATTTTACAAGCTTGGAAACATATATACATTCTCTGAAAAATAGGATCCTCACCTCTTAACTCTGTCTGGATCACAACAGTGCTTTGTGGATTTTGTCTCTTGAGCTCTTCAGCATAATCCCAAAGTCTAGCATATTGTTCTTCAATGCTGCCCATGATTCTTGTTTTAGCTTTCCTCTTTGCTTTATACACTTGATTCCTAGTAATGTCAATACTGTAATTTTTCCTCACAGTCTCCACGAAGTCCCCCACTTTCCACTTGGGATTCATCCTCAATTCTTCATCATATCTATTCGCTAGCCAACTGGCAGTTGCAAACTTGCTACGCTGCTCCCTTGAACATACATGCCTTTTTTTGAAGGTTCTAATCACAAATGTTGTAGACCTTCTTTGTCTACATGCATACACCAACCAAGGACAACTGCCACCTTCACAAGCACCTTCACACTTCACCCTAACTCTCCTAGGGTCATTCCTTATGAACTTAATCTGCTTACCTGTCTTAATGCCATACTCTCTTATGGCCTCTGTACATTCTTCCTTACTAGGAAATGTTAATCCCAACTCCAACTTTGGATTCCTTAAGTCAGTTTCCCTTCTCCACACTCTCAATTTAGGAAGTTTTTTCTTGGGCGGCCTATTTCTCACAGCATTTTCATCAGATCCACACTCATCCAAGCTATCAAATCCATCAGAGTCAGATTCAATAGGCTTACCCTTTCCTAGTCCCAAAGCTTCACCTATTCCCATATCAGCATCTTCATCTTCAGACTCATCATCTGCTTCTGCATCTTCTTCAGCATCAACATACTTATTGAACAACTCATCATCCTCTTTGTGATTATCTTGCTCATAATCACTATCCACAAAATCATCATCCTTTTCCACAGCATCATCATCATCCTTTTCCACAGCATCATCATTATCCTTTTCCACAGCATCATCTGTATCCTCAGTAGTAATTGGCTTAATATAGACCACAACTCTGCCACTATGGATAGTGAAACTAATGCACTCAAGCAGTGTTTTATCACTAGTCACATGCACCATACCCTTTATTGGGTGTGACATATAATACTCTACTTCTTCCCCTTTGTACCCAAGTTGGTCAGAAAAATCAAACAAGTCTACCAATGCCACATAGTCAACATTCATATTATCAGCCCATTTGACTTTACCCCCATTGTATAAGCTATTACTAATAAATTCACCACCAAAATGCAATTCAAAAGAGAATTTATCTGGATCAGCTGCAACATTTAACCAAAAGAAGTAGTCAACACAAGTATACTGAGACAATCTACTGCATATATATATTCTTGATTATTATAAAAATCTACTGAAGCACCTAATTAACTATTATAATTTCTGGCGACTTCTATTCATTGGTACAGATTTAGCTAGCATATATTAAACCAATATAATATATATATCATTTAATAATGCAAAGGAATAATTGTTTATTCATCTCTCTGCTATATCTGCAGCCCCCAACCAAGTCGAAATATTGATTTTAAAGCAACCATGATTTTAAAGTTACCATGATTTTAAAAGCAGAACAAGTCGAAATATTGATTTTAAAAGCAACCATGACAATTTTATGGTCAAATTTATCTGCAGCCCCCAACCAAACAATAACAAAAAGAGAAAAGTGGGAACTTACAATACAGTGGAGCTTCACCTTTGTCCCTCAACTTGATGGGCATCTTCAGAAGCTTTCCACGTAGAAGATTCTCCAAGCTTGAGAACCGACAAACCCTTTCTTTCTGAAGCAGTAGACTATTCGTATTATGTGGCCTCAATTACTAACCAATGAACAATCCCTAGGTTAAGTTCAGGAGGGAAATGAAGGAGGGAACATGGTCAGGTCTCAATGGAAGGGAAAAGACCATTTTGTCCTAAAGAATGAACTCATGTGAAAAGCACGTGGTGCTGCACAAACGGAATTTTAGACGGAAATTGTATAAGTTGACGGAATATCGTAAATTGGCTAAATTGACAAAGTCAAGGTCCTTATTTTTCTAAATTCAAAGTCTGGGGAGCAAACTGATACAAGTGTCATAGTCTGGGGAGCAAAATGGCATTAATCCCTAAATCTTATCTTGTATCTTAAAGTTTCGGAAGTAATAGGTTTTGGTCCTTGCCACAAACTAGCACATAGTACGTACACACTGCATGCAGGCCGTTGGACCTTGTCCTCCCTTATGTTTATTATTTTATTCCAAACAAATAAAACCGTGTGATAAAGGGAAGGAAAAAGATAATCGAATTAATAAGTTAATAACTTGATGTGACAATTGCAAATTAACTAAGGTGAAGTACTCTTTGAGTCTTTGTCAATTAACTACCTAATTGGGGAACATGTTTGTTTCTGCCAAATCCAGACTCCAGTGCTTCCTATATATGGTCCACCAGAGTACCAGTGCTTATTTACTTGATCGAGTCTCTTAGAAAGTTAGAATAGTTAATAGAAACTAAAACGTACGCGCTTAAAGACTTAAAGTTTCCCGTTAAGACCATTTCAAAGTCTACAATTTAATTAATACCACCATCTCACTCACCAACTCGAAAAATAAAAGTCAAAATTAGTCTAATTTGAGTTAGGTTGACCTTGTCCTCCCTTATATATATTATATTATTTTATTTCAAACAAATAAAATTATAAAACCGTGTGACAAAGGGAAGGAAAAAGTTAAACGAATTAATAAATTAATAACTTGATATGACAATTGCAAATTAACTAAGGTGAAGTACTCTTTGAGTCTTTGTTAATTAACTACCTGATTGACAGAGAATAGTTAATAGAAACTAAAAGTAAGCGCTTAAAGACTTAAAGTTGCCCGTTAAGACCATTTCCAAGTCTCCAATTTAATTGGTATTAAATTAATACCACCATCTCACTCATAGTGACTATAAATTAAGAGAGCTTTTGCCAATGCAATCACACTTGGATTTGGGTAGTGTTAACCTGTTAAAGTAGTCTCAAAGAGCTAGTTAGCGAATCCAATAGTCTATTCTTATTTGTGAGAGATTGAGATGAAACTTTTGTCCAACCGCGTTTGTAGGAGCGACCTCAAGCCAGGAGATCACATCTATTGCTATAGAATGGGGCACACATACTCCCACCATGGCAAGTCATCATTTTTTTTTTTCTAAACGTTGGAATAACCCAATTTGTCTATATTAATTTTGTTTTTTTGTTTTGATCGATATATGTATAAGGAAAAAGATTTTGTGCCTTAATCTTATGTGGTAAAGTAAATTGTACATGTCACTATTTATTTATTTTGAAGATTAGACACATCATTAATTATTTTTTATATCAAATTAATATAATTTTTTTTAAAAGATCATCTCACCCAACTCAAATCCAAAGATTGTAGTTTAATTTTGTTTTGCAAAGAGTTTATAATTTTTTGACTCTTAAGACATCATTAGGCACCCTAGCACAACCCTATGTATAAATCCAAATAAAAGGATCATGCACAACGTTCTCCGAAAAATGAACAACTCAACTCAACATTAGAAAAGTCAACTTAAAAGTTGACCGAATTGATGAAAATTTAAAATTCAATTTTTGATATATTAATGTAGACAAAGCAGTTTTTTAATATTTATTATTATTTAGTTGTTTTGCATGTTGAGAGAGAATAAGAGTTTTTAGTTTTATATATGTCCAGGGATATTTGTGGAAGAAGATCGGGTTATACACTATAATAGAACAAAAGATCCAGAGGAATCGGAGGGAGCTCGGGATGTTTGCAAAAACTGTTCTCATGACCCGAAAAGGCCGAAAGGGGAAGGAGGAGAAGTGGTCAAAACTTGTATGGATTGCTTCCTCTCAGGCTATCACTTGAATCTCTTCGAATATGAGGTGTCTGCTCGACACAAATTCATAAAAAATTCAGGAACTTGCTGCACCGGTAGTTGTGATTCAGCAGACGTAACTATAGGTCGTGCCACTGAGAAGCTCCAACAGGGGTTTGGCAAATACGACCTCCTTGAAAACAACTGCGAGTGCTTTGCAGTTTTCTGCAAAACAGGCAAGGCTGGGAGTGACCAGGCATATAATTTTAAGCTTTTTGTTAAACGTACATTCGACCTGAAGGGATCAAAAAGTAGTGCATTCAAGATTCCAGTAACCATTAGATTGGACAGGCTTCTTCATGATGTACAAGTTCATCACCCACACCTTTACAAGCAGACCAAGGAATTTATTGACCCTCTCAGGAAATCAAACTTCATCAAAATTATACGTCATCTTAAAAGGTTCAATATACATGGAAACGATCAGGAGGAGGATGTCAATGAAGATGTACTCAGCGATCAGGAGGACGTACGATGTCAATGAAGAGAAAAAGGAGGGTGAGAGCTCCAGCCAACGCTAGCTTGCTTCTATGAACGATTACTATATGCTTAATTCATCACTCAGTTTCGAACAATAAGGTCCTTCTGACCAAACGAAAATTATAAGCTCCTTAAGGAAATTCATGCATGTTTGTATTTATTTTTTATTTTTTATTTTTTATTTTTTATTTTGAGAGGGAAAAAGTGGTTTGTATTAAATTTTCCTTCTAGTATTATAAAGATAAGTAGTTCTTTAAATTTTGTTCATATACCTACATAATTAATATTTAGGGTTATACGAATATTTAAAAGGCGAATTAATGACCAACATTAATCCTTACTATTAGTCGGACTGACCATAATTATACTAGTATATAAAGACAAATTAATGACTAAAATTAAAATTCAATATAAATTAGTGTCCTATGAAAATCAAATCCCCTAGTTATGTATATATTGCACTGTTTTTTCCTTTTGCAACTATTAAATCCCTTTATGTTATTTTGTCTCATGAGTTTTTTTTTTTTTTTTGAAATTTTGTCTCATGAGTTACAAAATAAATTATTTTTCTAATGCAACAATATGAAAAAACAAAAAACAACAAGAAGCAATAGTAAACCTTTTGACTAGACAATTAAAAGCACAAATTTTCTGACAAAAACAAAAAGCACAGTTCTTACAGTCTTTCAAAATGAATACATTTTGCTTAATTGATAATTTTGATAGGGAAAATGTTTCAAAAAGGGTTTAAACTTTGACCATGTGTCAATTCCAAATGTATATTATGAGTTGTATCAATGTGTCCTTTAATTTTAATTTTGAAGCCAATTTGTCCCTTCCATTAATCCGATTACATTTTTCGTCCAAAAAAATCGCATGCGTAAAGTGATTTAACTTTTATGGACTTGTATTACAAGTGGAATGATATATTTACCCCTAAAAAAATAATCACGTGTGTGGCACGTGATAACTTTTGGACGGAATTTGCAACTGAGTTGATAGAAGTGACATGTTGGCATCCAAAGTAAATTAAGGGGGCAAATTAGTACAACCCATAATTCATATGATACAATGGACAAAGTTTAAGTTCGATCATTTTGAAAAAATTTTCCATTTTGATATTTAGGGCAGCTTACGTGTAATAATTTTGGTGATAAAGGAGAAGTGGGCATCAGGCCCAAGCTCAAGCAAATCAAAGAAAACAACTACACACACTACAAAAAATATGAGCAAAGCCCACTAATGATTGACGGCTATAAAAGGGGTGGCAATTAGCAATAGGGACTAAAGTACCTCTATTTTAACAAAAATGGATGGCAATTGGGCAATGTGCACTAAAGTTCCAAATTGCCACTCCTTTTGTAGCCACCAATCATTACTGGGCTTTGCTCATATTTTTTGTAGTGACAACGGCCCGAGGCCTGCTAAAGCCAATTATGTGCTCAGGCTCTCAGCAAAGAGAATCACGAACTTTTTGAGATCTCTGTTACAATTTTTAATAATTAAGTTTATGGTGTAGTATCAATTTTCCAAATTCAACAATTATGCATGGCGTCAATTAATTCTCATCTTACCATAGCAAGTCATCTTTTTCTTTTTCTTTTATCTAAACGTCGAAATAACCCAATTTGCATGTCTATATTAATTTTGCCTTTTTGTTTTGATCGATATATCTAAATAAGAGGATTATGCATAAAATAGTTCAGTTCTCCCAAACATAAACAACTCAATCCATTATTAATAGTTTATTAGTTTTATATATGCCCAGGAATATTAGTGGAAGCAGATCGGGTTATCCACTACACTAAAACAAAAGATGCAGAGGAATCGGAGGGAGAAGGAGATGTTTGCAAAAAGTGTGATTATGACCGCAACGGGAAAGGAGGAGTGGTCAAAACTTGTATTGATTGCTTCCTCTCAGGCCATAACTTGTATCTCTTCGAATATGAGGTGTCTGCTCATCACAAATTCATAAAAAATTCAGGAACTTGCTACACCGGTAGTTGTGATTCAGTAGACCAAACTATAGGTCGCGCCACTAAGAAGGTCGACAATGGGTTTGATGAATATGACCTCCTTGAAAACAATTGCGAGGCCTTTGCGGTTTTCTGCAAAACAAGCAAGGCTGGGGGTGACCAGGCATTTGCTTTCAAGTCTTTTATTAAAGGTAAATTCGGCCCAAAAAAAAGTGTATTCAAGATTCCGGTAACCATTAGATTGGACAGGCTTCTTCGTGATGTACAGACACCTTTACAAGCGGACCAAGGAATTTATTGACACTCTCCGGAAATTAACCTGGGGGGATATTGTACACCGTCTTAAAAGGTTCAATATACATGAAAACGAGCAGGTGGAGGGTGTCAATTAAGATGTATTAATGAACGATCAGGATCAGGAGGATGTCAATGATGAAGAAGATGTACCGTTCGCGGACAAGGAGGAGGAGGATGGCGTTGCCTAGAGCTCCAGGTCACGCTAGCTCGCTTGTGTGAACGATTACTATCTGCTTTATTCATCACTTGCTTTCGAATAATAAGGTCCTTCTGAGTTCTGACCGAACAAAAATTATAAGCTTCTTAAGTAAATTCATGCATGTTTGTATTAAATTTTCCTTCTAGTAATATACTATAAAGATACTATGTTCCTTCTAGTAAATTTTCCTTCTAGTAATATACTATAAAGATAATTAGTTCTTTAAATTCTGTTCATATACCTACATAATTATGTACGTAATTAATATTTAGTGTTATACGAATATTTAAAGACGAATTAATGACCAAAATTAATCCTTTCCTTACTATTAGCCTGACCATAATTATACTAATATATAAAGACAAATTAATGACCAAAATTAAAATTCAATTTAAATTAGTGTCCTATGAAAATCAAATCCCTTAGTTATGTATTGCACTGTTTTTTCCTTTTGCGACTATTATATCCCGTTATGTTATTTTTTCTCGTGAGTTTTTTTTTTTTTTTATTGAAATTTTGTTTCATGAGTTAACAAAATAAATTATTTTTCTAATGCCATGATATAAGACAACAAAAAACAATAAGAAGCAATAGTTAACCTTTTGACCAGATCATAGTATTTCGATTTCCGAAATCGCTAATTGAATAAGTCATCTGCTTAATTAAAAGCACAAGTTTTCTGACAAAAACAAAAAACAGTTCTTACATCTTTCAAAATGAATACATTTTGCTTAATTGATAATTCTTATAGGGAAAATGTTTCAAAAAATAAAACTTTGACCCTTGTATCAATTTAAATGCGTATTATAAATTGTATCAATGCGCTTCTTTAACTTTAATTTTGAAGCCAATTTGCCCCTACCGTTAGTCCAGTTATATTTTTCATCCAAAAAACAGCCACATGCGTGAAGTGGTAATGATTTTTATGGACATGTATTACAAGTGGAATAACAAATTTATCTCTTAAAAAGTAATCACGTGCGTGGCACATAATAACTTTTGAACGGAATTTGCAACCGAGTTAACGGATGTGACATATTGGCATCCAAAGTAAAGTTAAGGGGCCAATTGGTACAACTTATAATTCATATCCTAAATTGACACAGAAAATGAAGTTTAAATCTTTTTGAAAAAATTTCCCATTTTGATATTGTTCAGAGTAGCTTACATGTAATACTTTTGGTGATAATTAAGGAGAAGTGAGTATCAGGCCCAAGCCCAAGCAAGACCCTGCAAATATTCTCAGCCCTATATTGAGTTGCATAAAGAATTGTAAAGAGGAGAAGACTTGTTCACTATGGCATCGTGTAAGTGTTTTTGGTATTTATTTAGTTGTTCAATTAATCATATTATTTGTGTTTCTTGATGTTTGTGAACTATGAAAAATATATGGTTAACATGTTTTGGGTACGAAAACTCCAATTCTCATTCCCCATTTATTTGTTGATTTGCAATGTGCACATGTGTGTTGCACCTATATATTTCTCCTTTTTCTTCATTTGTTTCTCTCCACATCCAAAATGAGGCTTCATGTGATATGGGGGAGTGTGTTAGCCTAAAAAGCATTGTTGACCTATTCCCTAACGGTTCAAAATTTGAGGTCCAATGTTGTCTAACAAAAATGATTGTCAAAGATGTAAGGAGGAATATTATTGTTTAATTTGGGGAATTACGGAAATTTATTTGAGGATACAAGGATTTACTAGAATTTATTTTAATTCAATCCTTTGGTGCAACACTTCAAGGATGAAAAAAAAACACGCGTAGGATCGATCCTCCCAGGGGTAGGCTAGGAGGATCGATCCTCTGGGACTAATTAAAAACTCTTTTTAAATATTTTCAAAGATCCTTTTTCAAACCCGAAAATAATTAAATGCATATGAACATATTTCTAATCACCTAGAATGCATGCATGGTCTCTAAGCTATATTACCTTAATCCTAATAGAAATTGAACATCGAAAATCACCTTTATGAACCGCTTCGAAAATGTGACTTGAGAATCAACCTTTGTTTTAAACCAATGATTCTGTCTAAACTTGACTCACTTAAACATTCTTAAGCTAAAGCTTACAACTCAAATGATAATTGATATTTGTCTTTGGAAATTGCCAATTACAAATTTTACACTTACACCCACCTTCTCAATTAATTCTGAGAAATTCAACTTAATTTTAATAACCTCAAATAATTTACCGAAAGCTTAGAAAAATTTCGGAAAAATTTAAAAAAGAAACAAAATGAATACAAATAGAATGGGGTTGGGCTTGGGCTATGAGCAGCGGCCTATTACAAATTAAGGGAATGCAATCTAGCCCAGATGTGATGCGGTGGCTGGCTATTTAAATTGATAGTTCAGTTTTGGTATATAAAACACAGCGTGAAGCATAAAATCAGAAATCAGAAAAACCCTAGAGATTGATATGGCTATGGAGGAGGTAGACGATGATGATGATAAGTCTCTATATATATGTAGCAATCAGGATCCAGATTACAGTTACGTTATCCACGCCATTAAATGGAGAGATTTATTATCATTCTCAGGTAACAGCAACGACTTACGAAAAGTGGCTGCGAGTGAGTTGGACGCGGATGTTCCCTACTTTATGGGTTGCGGTTGCTTGGGCTCAGAAATCCTTTTTGCCGGCGGACTTGATAATTTTGGAACTTATGTGTTTGAGACAGCTGATTCAACTCATGTGGATGTCATCAAGTACCAAAGCTGCTTTGGGGAGTTCCAAGATTCGAAACCTCAAGCCATTCTCTTTGAGGTGTACGGGAATCTCTATGCACTCTCCGGATGGCCCGACCCACTACTCTGGGACAGTCACTCTCCAGACTACTGGCCTTTGTCTTTTGAGAAATTCGAAAGGACGACCGCCACGTGGCTCGCCCTGCCGGACCTTAAACTGAAACCTTTCTCCTTCCTAGCCAAAGATGAGTTTTCTAGTTACTTATCTCATGCAGTCGCAGGCACCAAGATCATGGTCTCGGGCCCACTAAATCCGGTGGTTTGCTTTGACGTCGCGGCAGCCAACGACTTGAAGAATCAAGAGTGGACACCACTCTCTTCCATGTTCTGTGGTGTCTTTTTTCCCTTCCGAGACAGGGCTTTAGTCCTGGACTTGGAGGATGCTGATAAGGAGCATATAATGTTTAGCTATCATCTCATCGCCGCTAAAGGTTGGGCTATAGTAGCCTACCACATGTTCAATGATTCTGTTCAGAAAATCCAAGCTCTACAGCCATCATGCTTGCCTACTAGATTTCAAGGAAGACTTAAGCATAGGTTTGCCCATCTAGGAGGTCCAAAATTTTGTCTTGTTATTGCCAATTTCACCTCCAAAGAGGAATGCAAGACGCGTATTCTGCTCCCAACTTTTGAGTTTTCCTTCTCAAAAAGGGATACAGCATCTTTCTCCGCCAAAATCCTGGGTTGTCGTACTTTTGAATGCGATTGGCCTCGCGGGCAATCTCATGAGTCCGGTTTAAACCTCACCGATCTGCTTGGTTCTTTTCTACTGTAAGTCAGTAACTTCTTTTCCTTTCATCCCTTGGAATTAACCTTTCACTCTTTTAACTCTTAATTTGTACGTACTTTTTAACTTTGCATCATGTGATTCTTTCCATTACAATTATTAAAAACGGTTAATTGGTTCCTATGGGCATTTTGTGCATTGTTAGACTATCAACTAAAATCAATTAGAGTTTGTCAAGTTATGAAGGTTAATGCTTAAGTTGTTCTCTAATAAATAAAAAACTTTGTGATTGAGCAGTCATTCAAGATTAGTAAGTTTTTTGGTTTTTTGTTTTTTGTTTTTGTTTTGTAATTATAAAGGGTTAAATGATGCTTGGTTGGATGTGCTTCTTGGATAAGATTGAAGAAAAATGTGGTATGTTGTCAATCCATGCCAATACTTCTTTAAAAGAGTTTCCGGCCATCACTTCTTCTAGAGGGAGATCATGCACATGTAGAATCCCCATTGACCCACTTATGATACCATGATGATATGTAAAGTTAAAGTTTAATAATTTGTCGTTCGCTAATCCTATTTTCTAATTAACTCTAATGCTGATTTGATATATGACAAGTCCTACAGTTATGTTAATGCAATCTATGGCTTAGAATATGGTTGGTCCAATTTGGATGGATCAAATCAATTGGATATATAGGAATTGCTAGTAGTTTAAACTTTTTTAAACACAAGTTGAACTCAATTGCAAATCTTATTTGTTAGTCAATCTTTTTTTTTTTTTTTTCTGTGTCCTTTTTATTAGCCAACAAAAAAGAAATAGTAAAGATATATCTTTGAACTTAACTTCAATTTGGCAAGATTGCTTTTTCTTAATTTCAAGTTACTAGCACACTTAGTTTCAATTCACCATGAGAATCTATTATGTGTCTCTTCTCAAAAAAAAAAAATCTATTATGTGCACACACATATACGCACATGTCTTTATATCTAATGCTGCTTGACAGGCTAAGCTAAATGGATAACCAACCTGATTATATCCAGTTTGGTTTTCAAACTTGTACTAGATGTGGCACTCCCATTTATCAGATTTACATAGGATAAAGCCTTGTCTGTTGTACTTAGTGAGTGCACTTATAGTCTACTTACATGCGAGGTTGTGATTTATGATTTCTTGTTTTGATCTTACTATTGTTTTACTTGAGGATTTTATCAAGTTATGCTTTTTAATTTTAATTTGAAAAAACTATATTCTTATTTGATTTGCACTCATGTCGGAGCTTCCATTGAACCCTTATTGCACTCATGTCGGATTTTATCAAGTTATGCTTCGTACAGTTATATATGGGAGCTTCTATAATGACTGCAGGCATAGAATGCCTCCATAAAAAAAAAAAAAAAAAGGAAAACCTACGGAACTGGTAAACAAGTTTTACCATTTTTTTGATGCATCCCTCAAGATAATGGTAACTCTTGATCAAGATGTGGTAACTTACCATATTCTTGATCGAAGTTACCATTTTCTTGAACCAAACATCAAGAAAATGGGAACCAAAACCTTGCCTCAAACCAAGGTACCACTTTTTTGATCGTTCGATCAAGAAAATGGTAACTTGCTTCAAGAATGTGGTAACCAAGCCCAATCATGACCAAAATTACCATTTTTTTGATTTTTTTCCTCAAGAAATGGTTACTTGTTCTCAAGAAATGGTAAGTTACCATTTTCTTGATCAAAGTTACCATATTCTTGAACCAAACATCAAAACAATGGTAACAAATTAGTGAGGCAAAAAATGTTACCATTTTCTTGATCGTTCGATCAAGAAAATGGTAACTTGGTTCAATAATATGGTAACCAAGCCCAATCTTGACCAAACTTACCATTTTTTTGATTTTTTTCCTCAAGAAATGGTAACTTTTTCTCAACAAATGGTAAGTTACCATTTTCTTGATCCAAGTTACCATTTTCTTGATCCAAGTTACCATTTTCTTGAACCAATCCTCAAGAAATGGTAACCAAATCAGTGGGGCAAAAAACGTTACCACTTTCTTGATCGTTCGATCAAGAAAATGGTAACTTGCTTCAAGAATGTGGTAACCAATCCCAACCTTGACCAAAGTTACTTTTTTCTTGATTTTTTTCTTCAAGAAATGATAATTTTTTCTCAAGAAATGGTAAGTTACCATTTTCTTGGTTCAAGTTACCATTTTCTTGAACCAATCCTCAAGAAAATGGTAACCAAATCAGCCATGCAAAAAACGTTACCACTTTCTTGATCGTTCGATCAAGAAAATGGTAACTTGCTTCAAGAATGTGGTAACCAATCCCAACCTTGACCAAAGTTACTATTTTCTTGATTTTTTTCTTCAAGAAATGATAATTTTTTCTCAAGAAATGGTAAGTTACCATTTTCTTGGTGCAAGTTACCATTTTCTTGAACCAATCCTCAAGAAAATGGTAACCAAATCAGCCAAGAAAAAATCGTTACCACTTTTTTGATTGTTCGATCAAGAAAATGGTAACTTTGATCAAGAAAGTGGTAACCAAGCCCAATCTTGACCAAAGTTACCATTTTCTTGATTTTTTTTCTCAAGAAATGGTAACTTTTTCTCAAGAAATGGTAAGTTACCATTTTCTTGATCCAAGTTACCATTTTCTTGAACCAAACATCAAGAAAATGGTAACCAAATCAGTGGGGCAAAAAATGTTACCACTTTCTTGATCGTTCGATCAAGAAAATGGTAACCTCAGTCAAGAATATGGTAATGAAGCCAAATCTTGACCAAAGTTATCATTTTCTTGATTATTTTTCTCAAGAAATGGTAACTTTTTCTCAAGAAATGTTAAGTTACCATTTTCTTGACCCAAGTTACCATTTTCTTGAACCAATCCTCAAGAAACTGGTAAGCAAATCAGTGGGGCAAAAACGTTACCACTTTCTTGATCGTTCGATCAAGAAAATGGTAACTTCAATCAAGAAAGTGGTAACCAAGCCCAACCTTGACCAAAGTTACCATTTTCTTGATTTTTTTCTCAAGAAATGGTAACTTTTTGTCAAAAATTGGTAAGTTACCATTTTGTTGATCCAAGTTACCATTTTCTTGAACCAAACATCAAGAGAATGGTAACTTCATCACTGGGCCAAAAATCGTTTCGCACTGCAACTGTGTATAGACGAAAGGGCAATTGCATTCGTAGACTACTAAATACAAGCTCCTGTTTGACAATCAGGTTTTGACATGCAATCCAAAAGTCTGAACAAAATTGCTTCTATAGTTATATACCAAATTACCAACTATGAAATATAGTCTTAAGGTATAGGGTATTGGGTAAGTTAGAGGATTTAAAATTTTTAAAAAACACAATAGGATTTAGGATATATAATATAGGGTTTAAGTTTAAGTTTCTAATTTACCAAAACTCAAACCACTCATATTTATACATTTAGACAGTAACTGTGGTTCCTACTAATATATTTTGGCGGAAGCCTTTTAGCTCATTTGTCTTACAATTTGATTCCCTACATGTACTTAACTTTTTTGTGGAGATGTGAGTTTATCTAGTTTCATAAAGACTATAAATTTAATTGATCCCCTTGTAATAGTTTTGACTTAATAAACAAGCAATGTTAGAATCAAGCATTTACATGTTGCTGAATATCACTGGGCCAAAAAAAGGTTTCGCACTGCAACTGTGTATACACAAAAGGGCAATTGCATTCTCAGAGTGCTAAATACGAGCTTCTGTTTGACAATCAGGTTTTGATATGCAATCCAAAATTACACAGTTTGACTAGTCTGGAAACGCGCCAGAGGCAGCATCTGTTGAAGAATCTGCCTCCTTCTTGGACACATGAAACTCTATATGGGATTGAATGATAGGTCTACTGCATCCTCGTGCACAACTTGGGTTCCTATAAGGCATATTATTATAGAGGCAAGCCCCTGCCCATGACATTATGTTTTTCAGCATCTCTTCTTAAANCTCTATATGGGAATGATAGGTCTACTGCATCCTCGTGCACAACTTGGGTTCCTATAAGGCATATTATTATAGAGGCAAGCCCCTGCCCATCCATG
>QANW01004067.1:151375-162973 GCA_003254865.1 Dryas drummondii
ATGGACGCTATTGGCAGGGGTGCAGTCTGGCGATGACTCTGAATGATAGTCGTTCCCAGGTTCTTCATCCACCAAATCCAGGGGTCTAGAACGTTGAGATAAATCAGGGGCAGCTGACCCTTGTGATGAATCCGCGACATTTGACACTCCGGTATCTTTGGGTGGTTGTGATGCCGAAACATTGGTGAATCCACAGTTCTTGTACTCATCTACCCATATCCAGCCATGGCAGTCAGCCTTACCCTAATACAAAACACATGCATTATGACATTTCAATGTTTTGGTTGCACAAATGGTCGGCCAAACTTAACAAAAACGTTCACTTACATTAGTCCCTTTGCATCCCCAGGCTGGGCGTTGATTACCTTTAAAATTGGCAATATATTGCATCGAACCATTGTGCAAAGGGACTAATGTAACCATCTCCTTTAAACTGCACACCATAAACTAGGGGGCACTCAAAAACCCTCCCACGAAATGTATCCTGAGTGTGCGAGCTGAAGTCCCAAAGAAGAGGAGTTAAAATACACGATTTTCTGATTTGTCAAAAAGCATGTGATGAGCTAGTAAGTTATGATCTATACCTTGCAGGCTGTGAGGTTGGCTGCTTTATTTTTCCAGCAACCACCATTGTTATCCAAGCACGCATTCGTCTCAACATCTACCATGAATAAATAGTGAACACAACATTCAAGCCCAGAATGAAAAAATAACAAACAGATAATAAAACACCATACTAACAAGAGGGGCTTACCAGTACTCAAACAAACAGCTGGCTCAGTTATCACAGTACAAAAGCAGCAATAAAAGTTATCAATTTTTCCTTCTTATGATGACATTTCATAGAAAACAAATTAAACAAAATAGATAAGAAAGTAAACATACCAATATTCTCATCCTCAAATGCTCCTTCAACTGCAGAGTATGTTAATCAAAATATCAGTCTTCCCAGGTTTGTGGAACTCATTATAGTCCAATATGCATTAACACATTTCCTTGTAACTCATTACAGGCCAATCTGCATGACATGTTTGAAAATCTTTCCAATAATTCACACGCGACTACAAAAAAACTAATAAACCCCAATGCAGAGTACGTACTAACTACCCTTGACATAAAAACCTACAAAAGAAAACCATAACAAGTGATAAATTGCGTTGAAAGCTACAAATTGATCTGAACCAGCATCATCTAAGGAAACGAAAAGGCTAAACATTTCTCAAGTATTATTCATATAAATTTCATCAAGTGTCCAATTACATCTGCTCTATTGCAAGTCAAAACCAACATATTCCCTTACTCATTGCAGTTCACTTAAAACATGCATCAAGACCTTACATAGCTTTATTAATTTCCAACTCCACAAGTTACAATGATCCCAACCCAAAACATGTTCCTAAAAAAGCAAAATAGAAAATACTTCAACCATTAAAAGGAAAACCGCCAAAGTGATACAAGAGGTTCATACAAACAAGAAAAGTAGAAAGAAATACACAAACCAAAACAACTACAAAGTATAAACCCAATCCAGTAGACTTATCATGTGAATTGGGTAGCCTAGGTAAACAAAAACTTCAAAATTCCAAAAGCAAGCTAGTAACTCATTACCATACCTGCATATTCTCAGGAGAAGCCAACTGACAAAGAAATTCAGGGTTTTGCATCATTGCTCTTAAATGAGAACTGCAATCATTGATGCTATTTAATTGGGGGTAGGAGGCAAAAATCTGTTGTTGGGTAATGTTAAGAACAAGAATTTCACCATCAATAGCCCATTTAAACAAAGTTCGAGTATTCTGTTTCAAAATCTCACCTCAATATATACACTTGGATATCTAATTATATTAGGAAAAGGGAAGAAATAATTTTAGAACTAACGAAGCATATCAAAAACTGGAACTTCAGGCCAGATTTTTTTGATTTTATTCTTGCCTCAAAATATCCAGCAGAATTAAGTGTTGATCTAATACCAAATCATAAAGAAATTTATAAAACCAACACCAGATTCACATAAATACAGAGAAATACCGGAAACCTACAATAAAATTCAACCAAATATACTTTGATTGAGAGCATAAAAAGAAAAAAAATACAAAAACAAAAACAGAGATTGAATTGAGAGAGAAAGGCCGAGCACCTGATAGCGCCAGTGAGATCTACAAATTCAGTAGTACATAAAAGAACTGTTTTAGGGCTACGGTTTCTCACTCATATCTCCATAAATTTGCTGGAGGAGTTGGATATAGCAGCAACCAACCCATATCTCAATATTTGAGGATGCGAGTGGGTACGTCGATGATGGTGAGGTAAACAGGGCCACTACCAGTAGGTAAGGACAAGGCTATTTCCATGTCTTAGTCTTTTTTTGCACTCTCTATGAGATGCAAAACCCAAATGCAGAGCCGAACATGCCCAAAAACCAAACTTGTAACTATCCCAAATGCAGAAGGAAAATAAAAACCCCAAAATAAAAAAAAAACCTTGATAAGCAGAAAATGGGAGACTCCAGTGTCAGACGAAGGTGTATGTAATTTGAAGAAACAAACAAACCTAAGAAAACCCCTAATTTGAAGAAAAACATAAACCCCAAAAAACCCCTAATTTGAAACCCTATTTCATAAAGAAGAAACCCAAGAGGATGAGGTAGAGAGAATGCTAAAAAGCGAAAAAGAAGAAGGATAGCTTACCGAGAGAGTGAAACTGAGAGGGTGAGGGCGGCGAGAGAGAGTCTGGGTGAGGCTAGGTTATTTATTTTGAATGGAGAATGGGATGAGCGGAAATTCTGTGTGATTTGAGTTTTACCATTTTTTTGATGCATCCCTCAAGAAAGTGGTAACTCAGTCAAGATTTACTTACCAAATCTTGACTGAGTTACCGGCCACTTTCTTGAGGGATGCATCAAAAAAATGGTAACTTCAAAAAACTGCCTAAAACCCAAATTACCAGTTTCTTCATCTTATATTTAAGAAAATGGTAACTTCACATCAAAAATGTGGTAACCACGAACGCAGGCAATTGTATACAGACGAACATGCAATTGCATTTTCCGAATATTAAATATAAGCTCCTGTTTGCCAATTAGGTTTAGACATGCAATCAGAAAATTACATCTTGACCAAACTTACCATTTTCTTGATTTTTTTCCTCAAGAAATTGTAAGTTACCATTTTCTTAATTGAAATTACCATTTTCTTGAACTAAACATCAAGAAAATGGTAATCAAATCAATGGGGTAAAAAACGTTACTACTTTCTTGATGGTTCGACCAAAAAAATGGTAACTTGATTCAAGAATGTGGTAACCATGCCCAATCTTGACCAAACTTACCATTTTCTTGATCTTTTTTCTCAAGAAATGGTAACATTTTCTCAAGAAATGATAAGTTACCACATTTTTTTATCAAAGTTACCATTTTCTTGAACCAACCATGAAGAAAATGGTAACCAAATCTGTCAAACAAAATACGTTACCACTTTCTTGATCGTTCGATCAAGAAAATGGTAACTTAGTTCAAGTATGTGGTAACCAAGGCCAATCTTCACCAAAGTTACAAATTTCTTGATTTTTTTCCTCAAGAAATGGTAACATTTTCTCAAGAAATGGTAAGTTACCATATTCTTGATTGAAGTTACTATTTTATTGAACCAAACATCAAGAAAATAGTAACCAATTCAGCCAAGCAAAACATGTTACCACTTTCTTGATCGATTGATCAAGAAAATGGTAATTTGGTTCAAGAATGTGGTAACCCAGCCCAAGCTTGACCACACTTACCATTTTCTTGATTTTTTTTCTCAAGAAATGGTAACATTTCCTTGAGAAATGGTAAGTTACCACATTCTTGATTGAAGTTACCATTTTATTGAACCAAACCTCAAAAAAATGGTAACGAATCAGCCAAGCAAAACACGTTACCACTTTCTTGATCGACCAATCAAGAAAATGGTAACTTGGTTCAAGAAAGTGGTAACCCAGCCCAAGCTTGACCAAACTTACCATTTTCTTGATGTTTTCCCTCAAGAAATGGTAACATTGGCTCAAGAAATGGTAAGTTACCATTTTCATAAACCAAGTTACCATTTTCTTGAACCAATCCTCAAGAAAATGGTAACCAAATCAGCCAAGCAAAAGACGTTACCACTTTCTTGATTGTTTGATCAAGAAAATGGTAAATTTGATCAAGAAAGTGGTAACCAAGCCTAACCTTGAGCAAAGTTACCATTTTCTTGATTTCTTTTCTCAAGAAATGGTTACTTTTTGCAAAAAATGGTAAGTTATCATTTTCTTGATCCTAGTTACCATTTTCTTGAACCAAACATCAAGAAAATGGTAACATCATCAGTGGGCCAAAAATTGTATCGCACTGCAACTGTGTATAGACGAAATAGCAATTGCGTTCTCAGACTACTAAACATAAGCTCCTGTTTGACAATCAGGTTTTGACATGCAATCCCAAATTCTCAACAAAATTGCTTCTATAGTTATATACCAAGTTACCAACTATGAATTATAGTCTTAAGGTATAGTAGATTGGGTAAGTTATAGGATTTACAATTTGAAAAAAACACAATAGGATTTAGGATATAGAATATAGGGTTTAAGTTTAAGTTGACCGAAACCCAAACCAAGTGACTAAAGCCTATTAGTGAGGAACAAAAAATATTCATCACTAAAACGTATACTTTTTAGTGACCAAAGTCTTTCCTCACTAAATAAATTGATTTATTGATGAACTATTCCATCCCAAAAATACCAAAATTTTGGTCACTAAAGGCCTATGTTTCATCACTATAGATGATGGTTTAGTGAGGAACATAAATATATTCATCCCTAAAATATGATGAGGTGGATCTGGTGGTTGCATGAAATAGTGACCAAAATCTTCATCACTAAAACCTACCATTCCTTCACTAAAATATTGTAGGTACATTTAGTGATAGAATTTGGTCACAAATTCGATTTTAATTACTATTTTAAACTCATTTTTTCAAAATTACTACATTAAATACATCCTGCTTTGTTTTCAATATAGGTAGCAACAGTAGATGTTAATACAGTTCATTTCAAAATGACAAGTGACTAGTATTCGGATATCAAAGTTTATCTATCAAAACATGTACATCTCTCTCAAAAATTAATTTAAACATAAAACCCAACAATGCAAATCTCTAGATACAAGATGTCCATTTCGAAGGCTTGTAATCTGTCCTTGAAATCTCAACAGCCTGCACAGACGACAAATTTCAAATTGAATAACAAGGGTATATTATACAGATACATATCATCCATGTCACCAGAAATAAGTCTTAAAGTCAAAGATCATTTCTGAAGCTTACCTGCATTCCTTCCATGCCATTGATTCCTACTCCGATATCAGCCTCTTGAATCACGCCAACATCATTTGCCCCGTCTCCAATTGCCAAGGTTGTCCTTCTTGTATGTTTTTTTTTTTAACCAAATGAGTCATCTGCAAAAATATAAGATTGATTTCAGGACACTCGTAGGTATTTTGAAATGAAAATATGGAATCGGCTTGTTTTTCTTAATTACAGAAGTTGGTAAGATGATAAAATTCATTACAGAATATAAAAGAAGAAGAGGCCTTCTGTTTGCCTAACTTCTAAAATGAAGATTATATATAATAGACCTACCAAATCCTTCTGTTTTGGAGAGACCCTGCAGCATATAACAGAGGCACAATTAACAGCCAAAGGAAAGCACTTCTCCTTCACATCACTTCTCAGAGCAATTTCAAGGCCAGGGGTGCATCTTTACTGCCTTCTTCAAACTTGAATTTGTGAAAACTTTCGAGTTGGTTTAAATGTCTTCTTTCATCGCTTGGAAACTAGAATAAACAAAATATGTGATTACGAACTCAACTTCTATTGAAGTTGGATGTTTAAGAAAATTGAAACTTACTATAGTCTCCTTAAAACTCAAAGTCAATTAATCCCCTAACACATCTAAGTTTAAATGGTAAGTGTCTTAGAAACAAGTTCAAAAGGCCATTGCAAAATAGGTTTTACTTGTGTGCAAGTTAGTTACTGGGATGCATGTAAAAGGAAACAAGAATCATAGAGCATATTTGCACAGCAGAACATGATTATGTTTCTTTGTTCCATTGAAACCTATTATTCTCAAGCACACAACAGTAGAACGAAAACAAACCAAGAAACTAGAACAGTACCATCGACAACTACTGATTTGAGCATGTTCTTTGTACTTTTCTCTGTTGTGCAAAAGAGATGACCACTAAAATGACATTAGGTGTGGATTGCCTCTTACAAGGAGAGAATCGATGAGAAGGAAACAGCGAAAGAGATCGAGCAGAAAATTAATGGAGAAAGAGATTCAGTGAGAGTTTCGGACTGGGGATGTATACAAGAAATTTGACTATTTGAGTTTCTGAAACAATAATATATTAATTCATTCTCCTGCTCTCAACAAACAAACTAATTGTTGGCCAAAAACCAATAACAAAAGGAACTAAACAAAACTTTATGGACTTCTACAAAGCACAGAGGTCTAGCTATATGAAACTGATTCATTTCTAGCTACAAAGAAAATATCATGCTACAATAAGTCCCTGCAGAGTTTTCAAAAGCCAATCTACTTCCCAGTGAAGCATCTCATTAATTCCCCCACAGTAACTTACCACCCATACTTGGAAGGTTGTCCATTGCTCACTCTCCAATACCATTGTTATTGCTGGCAGCTTTGTTTTTTCTTAGATCTCTCCTCTTCTCTTCCCTGCAGAAATTGAAAGAGATCAAGTTGTTGCCCATAACAAGACCCATGTCATTCGACTCATTCCAAACAAGACAAGGACAAGAAAGAACCATAGTTATATCAACTTGTTGGATGTGGCCTCATCAATATTAACTTACAAGCTACAGTGGTTTTTAGGGAAGGCAAAAATGCATTTAATTTATTCTAATGATGAAAAGAGAATGGTCAACCATGGTGATACATGAGAATGCATAATAAGTAAAAAAAAATTAATGGAGATGTACCAGCAAGGAAACCCCTGATAGATTAATGGCCTTCAAGGAAAGAAGACCAAGAGTATTATAATAGCGTAGTTTTGCACAATACCAACTACATTTTAATTTTTGCTATCTCCAAAAGTGTCAATAACAAGAAAACCAAAGCATAGAGAGAAACAAGACCAAGAGTTAAAAAACTTACTCGCAGTTCTGACGGTTTCCTTTTACTGTCGCACTAAACTTCAATGTCCCACAAAAAATCTTCAAAGAAATGGAAGGTAGAGAACCAGGCGACGCAACTTCGCCATCGGTTAGTCTAAAAATTATTGATAGCAGGTCTCTTTAACCCCATTAATATACTGTGCCCTCCCCCTAGTGTGTAGATGAATCCATGTACTCCTATTTCTGGGTTTCTAGGTTTCGAAACTCAGTGAGAGAGAGGGTCTGAGTTTTCTGGGATGATGGGCGATGGACGGGCTAGGATGGGTTTCTGAGTTTTTTGCATTTTTGGTGAGAGGATGACGAAAGGGTGGCGAGAGGGCGATGATTCAACTAGAGGGCGAGGATTCAACGAGAGGGCGAGGATGGCGAGAGAGAGTCTGATCTTTCTAGGATAGGTTTCTGAGTTTTCGGTGAGAGGATTGCGAGATCGAGGGTGGCGAGAGGGCGAGGATTCAGTGAGAAAGTGAGAGACTGAGAGGGTGAGGGTGGCCAGAGAGTCTGGGTGAGGGGAGGCAATTTCTTTTGAATCGAGAGTGAGATGAGAGTGTGATTTGGGTTTTACCACTTTTTTTATGCATCCTCAATAAAGTGGTAACTCTCAGTCTTACCAAATCTTGACTAAGAGTTACCACTTTCTTGAGAGTTGTTTCAATAAGTGGTAACTTCACAAATGCTTAAAACCCAAGTTATCACTTTCTTGATCTTTTATTCAAGAAAATGGTAACTTCACATCAAGAATGTGGTAACCACCTACGCATGCAACTGTATATAGACGAAAAGGCAATTTGACAGGACCGCCCCCGGATTTCACCCTGAAACCCGGAGAGGTCCTGCGGGAATCCAAAATCAAGGAAAATCCTACCGAAAATTTGGCAGAACCTCCCTGAAAAGGGACTAACCCAAAATTTCAAAACCTGTCAAAAACACTTCTAAGTCTTTCAGCCACCTCTACCACAAGCATATAAGGGTCTCAGACCCGTCCAAAGATAAATACAACTAATTTTCATAGGTTATCACAGCCGTTCTAGATTTTATCTTTATACAATTAGCATTAAAAGGAAACTCTAAAAGCCTACAAGGTCTTCACACGCTTTCAGAGTGCCTCGACGTTCTTCTTGGCTCGACCGCTCGTACCTGGGGAAATTTTTAAAATAAATAAGACCTGAGAGAAAATCTCTGTGAGTGGACATAGAAGTTTTAATAGCATGTAGTTTTTCGTAAACTCTAAATTTGATTTTTCCTCTAGAATTCCCCAGTTTTAAAACGTTTTCACAAATCCCTTTTTAAATAATCTCAAAACTGTAAATCAAACTCTGAAAAATAATTAATACTCTCAAACTGTAAAATTATTAAAATATCTAAAATAAAATACATTGCCTTAATAAAACTGTCGTTTAAAACGTTTACTGGTGTAATATATTTTCTCAAAACACTTCATTATTGAAAACTCACGCCACACTAGTACCCGGGAAACTGCTGGTCATACACTGCCGAGTCATCTCTAGGCAAGTGCAGAGCAAATATACACCTGTGCTGGTCATACACCGCCGAGTCATCTCTAGGCGAGTGCAGAGCAATTATGTACCTGTGCTGGTCATACACCGCCGAGTCATCTCTAGGCGAGTGCAGAGCAATTATATACCTGTTGAAGGGGGGTACTAATATGACGGTTTAAAACTGCTCGTTTAACTTCGTAAAATTCGTAACTCAAATCAATAATTCTAATTCAAAACTCATGATAACCAAATAATAAAATCATAATTTAAGAAAACACTTCCAAATCAAAAATCCAATTCAACTGCTATTATCTCTCAAGCAAATTCAATAACCAAACGAATAAATCATGAATTTAGAAAAATATTTACAAAAGTAAAGTCCACTCACAGATTAACCAAGCCATGCACAATCCTTTTCCGAGATTTGTTTCCATCTCCCAATTCAACACCTATTCGCTACTAGAAATAGTCGAGAGAGGATACTTTATCCACCTAACTCAACTCCATAAAAAAATAATAATTAAATCCTAGTCAACCTCAAATCTCCAAACCAACTTCTCACACTTATCCCAGAATCACCATACCAATTACGAAAGAGAGAATTATGGGTTAAACCTTAGCCAGAGCTTGTCCGAGTGCCGATTTGTATTGATAAAGTGTCCGTTTGTGTCCTGATTCCCAATCTTAGTTTCTCTAAGCACTTTCAAATCACCTAGCGTGAACAAACACGTTATTAAGGGTCTAAAGAAGGTCACAACTATTGGGCAATCGGTGGGTGGCCGGAAACACGACGGTGGCAGCCTGAGGTGGCAGCCCAAAAGGAATTTTTTGCGAATTTCACTTTCTCTTTAAGTTCTAATGATCGGAAACATCCAGGAAGGATCCTAGGATTTTTTTTTAATGGTTGGAAACTACCTCAAACACACCTGCACTGCCACCATGTGCTTTGGATCCGCGATGGTTACGGGTGGTCTAAACAGGTTTCCTATTCGGGTCAACATCAGGCCAAATCAATCATACAAACTTATAGAGAATGAAGAGATGATCGATTTTGATACCTGGGTCGAGGCCAACGGTGGCCGGAGTTGGCCGGAGAACACGAAACCCGCCGGAGGTGCCGCGAGCTTCACCTCTTCGAATCGCCGCATACGGTGGTCGTCTTGGCAAGATGATGACACCTTTGTGCTCAGCTCGTCGAGAGGAAGAGATCTGGGGTGGTCGGAGGTCACAATGTCGCCGGAGTTGAGAGATCACCAGTGGGTGGTCGGACTGTTTTCGCGTCGATGCGTCGTCGCGTCTGGTCGGATGGGCAATCTGAGACTACCAGTAGGGAGGTGTCGTCATCGGCCTCTACTCGCCGGCCTCTGGTTGCCATGAAGATGGCCGGAGCTGGCCGTGTCGGTGAGAGAAGAGAAGAGAAGAGTGAGCTCGGGGAGGGAGAGGGAGAAGTGAGAGGGTGCGGGGGGAGAGAGAGAGATAAAGGGGGAGAAAGAAGAGTATAGATTTTTCTGGAGAGAGAGAGAAATCAGAAAAAAATTTCTGATTTTGGGTATTTTAAAAACCCACTTATACAAATTTACAAAATTGCCCCTCACTTCACGTGTCCGTATCTTTCAAACCGTAACTCGAAATGGCGCGTGCTACGTGTCTATGAAATCGTGGAATCGAAACCTATCTAACAGACCCAAAGTCAAAATCAAAAGCCCATTTATTTTAAAAGTCAACTTTGGGTCGAGCTTAAATTCAAACGAAAATAAATCAAAACCCTTTTTATTTTCCAAATAAATCTTAAAATCTTTAAAATAAAATCCAACATCTTTTATAAACCTCTTCAAAACATAGTTAAATAAAAATTTAAATTTCTAGTGAAAAATTTTGGTCGGGTCGTTACACAATTGCATTCTCCGAGTATTATATTCAAGCTCCTGTTTGCCAATCGGGTTTGGACTTGCAATCACAAAATTACATCTTCAACAAACTTACCATTTTTTTTATTTTGTTTTCAAGAATTGGTAACTTAATCTCAAGAAATGGTAAGTTACTATTTTCTTGATCGAAGTTACCATTTTCTTGAACCAAACATCAAGAAAATAGGAACCAAATCAGCCCAGCAAAACATGTTACCACTTTCTTGATCGATCGATCAAGAAAATGGTAATTTGGTTCAAGAATATGGTAACCCAGCCCAAGCTTGACCAAACTTACCATTTTCTTGATTTATTTTCTCAAGAAATGGTAACTTTTTCTCAAGAAATGGTAAGTTACCATTTTCTTGATCGAAGTTACCATTTTCTTGAACCAAACATCAAGAAAATAGGAACCAAATCAGCCCAGCAAAACATGTTACCACTTTCTTGATCAAATGATCAAGAAAATGGTAACTTGGTTCAAGAATGTGGTAACCAAGCCCAATGTTGACCAAAGTTACCATTTTCTTGATTTCTTTTCTCAAGAAATGGTATCATTTTCTCAAAAAATGGTAAGTTACCACATTCTTCATCGAAGTTACCATTTTTTTGAACCAAACATCAAGAAAATGGTAACCACATCAGCTAACCAAAACACGTTACAACTTTCTTAATCGTTCGATCAAGAAAATGGTAACTTAGTTCAAGAAAGTGGTAACCAAGCCTAATCTTGACCTAAACTTATCATTTTCTTGATTTTTTTTCTCAAGAAATTGTAACATTTTCTCAAGAAATGATAAGTTACTATATTTTTGATCGAAGTTACCCTTTTCTTGAACCAAGCATCAAGAAAATGGTAACGGAATCAGCCAAGCAAAACACGTTACCACTTTCTTCATCGATCAATCAAGAAAATGGTAACTTTGTTCAAGAATGTGGTAACCCAGCCCAAGCTTAACCAAACTTACCATTTTCTTGATTTTTTTT
>QANW01004067.1:164311-177847 GCA_003254865.1 Dryas drummondii
AATGCAAGAAAGAAAATTCTAAAAAAAAAAAAAACAAATTTTCAACCTATGCATAATAATCTGTATCAAGCCTTTAAAATGTGCAAATGTGCAGCTAGTGTATAAAATGTGGAGCAAGTGTATGAAATTTGGGGCATACTAAAGCTGGATGCAATTAAGGTTCCAATCAGCCAAACCAATCCTAATTGTACCTTTTTTTTAAAATGTTTTTAATTTGCATTTGCAAGTTAAAATGTTATGATAATTGGTAACTTATACTAATTAATATATTAAGCATAAAGATCAGCAGTCAAAAGCAATTTTGCACAGTAGTACAAATTAAATGATTTGTAAAAATGTATTTAAATGCAAATTTTGAGAACCAAGGAAGAACCTCTAACTTACTGAGCAATACAGAAGTATAATCTACTAATTCAAAATGATCATAATATTTTAATCAAAGTGTTTGATTAATCAGAGTGTTTTAATCATGAATCGATACCTACTAAAATCATAATCTATATAAGAAGGCAAAAAAGTGGAACCACTTTTCCACAGCACCCCTCACCAACGAAAAAAAGAAAACCAGAAAGCCTAATCTCTATTTTAAGAGACTTAAAGTCATGGCCCAAATGACTGCATGTCCATTTTACGTTGGAGAATTGAATTGAGAAACCTCATGAATTAGCTTTCAAAATCAATTAAGCGACGTCTGTAGCCAGGTAAGTAGCTATATCTATACATAGTCAATATTCACCATTAAACCATCTTATTCTTGGGCATGTCATCAACTATTTAAGAAACCTAAAGATACAATAAATGATTTGACAACATGTTTATGTGTTTATTAACATTATTGTTTAGGTAGAAACTTGCCAAAAGCAGACATAATATACAATGGATTTATAAAATTTTGGGGTCCTAAATATTCGACGGCCTGAGATATATAGTTATCTCATTCATTTGCCTACTTTCAAGACCAGTCTTAGACATAACCAACCTTTCAAGGGTTGCAAACCAAATGAAATCAAGTCCATAACGAAAATCAAAGACTGCCATGTTTGCCAACATAAAGGGAAAAAATTAGCAAGCTTAAATTCACATGCATTAAGTGGAGGGAATTTGATAACAATGCCACCCCCAAAACAAACTCACAGGCTCGACAACCTTGCAGGTCAATGCAGACGACCAAGCAAACCAAACCTAGGAAGAAAAATATAAGGCAAGCAAGCAAACGCAAAGAAAAGGCAAACAAAAAATATTTGATGCCGCGGACAAATATTGTAATGGATGAAAAGGTAAAATATTATAATATTGTAATTAGATGAAAATGATGACATAAAATAGGCTGTGATTAAAATTAAAAAAATGAAACGAGAAAGTTAAAGTATTGAAACATTATATCTAAAATATTATTTGGGATGCTTCAATAAAGATGAGTTTTTTATCAAATTGCATACAATAACAAATTGCATTTATGAATCACTTTTTTCATATCATTAAGAAAAGAACATGGTTGAGGTTTGAATATATGCATAAATGAAATTTGAAATTTGAAGTGGAAGAAAAGAACATAGCAATTATTTTCTTAATCCAGAAACATAATTGCAACAATAGCTTGTCTTGCAGATCAAACACCTTTAGATTTACTTCTTTAAATGTGAATGTTGGTTTGCTTAACCCAGGAGTCCTTCATGAAAAAAAAAAAAGAAAAAGGGTCAAGCAAATGGGGAGCAGAGTCATAAACTTGTGGGCATACTTGTAATGAATTAATTAAGGAGACCAGGGTAAAAATGAGTGGGTAGCTAAATATAATTAGCAGAAAATCAAGAACTGAGTGAAATTATGCACTTAACCTACTGCTGACTTGAGGTTTCGTAATGGAAATATCTCAAAAATACCTTATAGCTCGAGAGCAGCCCATAGTTTCACCTTTGAGAGAAAATATAAAAAACATTCATTTTCACCATTAGTATCCCTGTTTCTTTTTTCCATAACTTGTACAAAATTGAAGTCATGCTAAGTTTCAAAAAATTATTGACAAAAAAAAAAAAAAGAGTGAGATATACTAAGCTATAATCCTCTAGCCACAACACCTTTACGTTGAATATACATTCACATCCAAAAGAAAAAAGGTGGATCATCAAAAGAACAACTAAAGGCTTACTGCATCATGAATGAATGTAATTGCACAACATATGGATAGCTACAAATTTCTGCCTGCAGTATCCATTGTTTGAACATGACAGAAAATAAAGAATACACCTGCTCCTCCTCAACATATAAAACACTCATACAAAAATTATAAATAAATAAAAGAAAAAAGCAACATTACCTCTGGGTGAGGAATCAAGAATTAAACAACCAATACCCACTTCTTACAAACACTAAAAAATAACATAAAACTACAATGAGAGAAACTAAAAGTATATTGAAAGTAAATTAGAATGACCTGTAGGCTTCTATGCCAAGTAAATTAACAATGAAGGGTACTTTCTCTTTAAGAAAAGTTCAGACTATATTCTTCTAGTTGAATTGTTGAATCCTTGTTTTTCTTTCTTTAGTAACTATTTTCTAGAGGGGAGGGGTAAACTGATAATGGATTCCCAAGATTGCTTTAAGACATGTAGTTGATTTGATAATGGAGTCATGATTGTGTTAAGACATCTAGATGCTCCTTGCAACAAAAATTTCCGTTTTTTATCTCCAACATTCTGATACTAGTCATAATGAAGCAAAATGAATCAATTATCACAATTCGGATTGCATAAAACGCATACAGTAAGGCTTCATAAAATTGCCCTTCACTTACGCCAACCCTGATCAGAAATATTTGCCATTCAAATAAGAACAGAGCAACCTAGTTGAAGGGTAACCCAAGTATTTTTTACAAACATGCAGTGCCAATGTTAAATTTTGTTGCACAGACTGACCTAGGAATACAAACATGTACCTGTAAAATATAATCCTTAGTGGTTTCTGCCCTGTTACCTTCCTACATGAAACCAGAAGATCCCTGGACAAAAGAGAATATGATATTGAGATAGAACATTGCTATATGTGAAAACCCAAATCGGGGAATAAACCAATTACATTTTCTGGCATAGCAAGAAAAACCAATTCCTCTGAAATCCATACAAGTAAGAGAATTTAAATACACAAATTTCAGAAAGCCATTGCAAGGTAATTGACAAGATTCACAATCTCTCTATGAGGACGCAATTATACCTCTGTAATGATCCGGTAGCGACCATGACCTGATACATGATCCCCGAGAGAGACCTCGAAGCCGCTAGAAAACTCAGATTGCTGGCGAAGGGGTTGGATCTGTTCTCCTTTGATTCTCCTTCATGATTGAATTTTAGCTCTAAAGGAAGACACCCAGACGATCAGTGTGTTGAGAGGATGATGTCTTGGGTGGTCGGTGTCGCAACTCCGCCGAAGAAGGCGAATGGCCGTCACGAAGTTCAATTGGTTCATCGATTTCGACATGGTAACTGGTAGACGAATATTTGGGGCCGATTTTGTCAACGTTGCCGCCGGACGGCTGGGTTTTGATCGGAGAAAGGGTGCGGGAGAGAGAGGGTAAAGAAGCAAATGAGATCTGCGTTTTTTGCTTGCCCTGACTCAGAAGGATTTCTTTTGTTTTGTTCAGAGGTTACTCTTTCTCTCTCATTATGGGCTACCGATTTAGCCCTTGTTTTTTTTCTCATCCGTTAGCTTAAATATATCTCATCCAACGGTTAAGACTCTGAAGGCATTGTATGCCTGCAGTCATTATAGAATTTCCGGTTATATATAATTGGCACATAGAAAAAATTTCAAGGAAATATCATGGCACCAATATTTACAAATCAAAGGCGAGAAAGTGAACCCGAGTTCCAAGAACAACAGCATTAAGAGCTTACAGATTGGTTTTGATCATGTATTCTAATTTTCGATGTTAATAACAAGGTTTTTTTTTGGCAGGGGATGTTAATAACAAGGTTTTGTTGTACTAATACTACCTAGACTATAGGGTCGGCCGTCTAGTTTTCTGTTAAATAAAAAAAATAAAAAAATTCCAAAGTTCCCATTTTATCCTTAAGTAAAATTATGAAAAACAAAATCTATCTTAAAAAGGGTTTTTACCCTAAGGTTTGTGGTAGTTAGTTAGGGGAAGCACAACACTATTAGACATATGTGCGGTGTATTATTTTTTCTTTCTACTAGGTTTTTGTCTCACATGATTTTTTCTAATAAGGTTTTAACGAAACAGCAATATGGTCGTCCAACATCATATCAATTATATTGAAGAAGGTTGTACTCTTTTTTCTTCGTTTACGTTTTGTCTCACTTACTGAGTTTTCATAACAAGATTTTAATGAGACAATTGTTAGTCTATCACTAATTGGTGGACATTTAAGTTGGAGTGTTGTAAATATAGTAACTAGTGAATGAATGTCCACCAAAATGTGTGGATGAATGTCCACTAGTTTAGTGGATGAATGTACAACACTACTAAATGTAAGTTTCTATTTGCCTATAAATAGGCATGCATGCTTATGAAGTAATGAAATACACTTGAATCTGTCCCATCTCTTCCATTCTCTTTATTTTTCTCTCGTGTTCTCTTTATTTTCTCTCTTAATTTTCATCAATTTTACAACAAATAATATATATATTTATTTATAGTAGTTACTAAACTCATCAAGAACTATAATAATATTATATCACATTTTATTATTGATGTTGACAAAATAAATAATTGGCCAAACGTGGAAAGAGACAATTCCATTAGAGTTGAATTTTATTGAAAACGTGGAGAAACTGAGCCTAGCTACAACTTAAACACCAAAACAAAAATAAAGACTTTAAATCTCAAAAGTTACAAATGGGTGTTTGTTATAAAGCGAAATGAAATCGCTAAGTATGGCTCAAGGTTTCTCCTGTTATATATGAAGCCACAAAATGTGTTTAGTGCATATGGAGATATGAAAAGCATGAACTTCAAAGTATGCACTCAACTTATTACATTCAATATGGTCTAAATTGTGATAGTGTGGTCTTTGATAAATAAATTCGAATTCAAAACTAATATCATTGCAACACATTAAATATAAGCTTTTGAAAAACTTATAGAATTGTTCTCGAATTATATGAGGACATGAATGACTGGTTATGCCATCTAGTGTTTAAGGTAAGTTTACAAAGTATTAAATGGGGGAATATGGAGCTTCAGTAATGCTACCGTTACCATATTTTTACACCACAATTGTATTGTAATGTCTTAAAAATAATAATAATAATAATAATAATAGATAAATAAACTTATTTTTATTTTGGCTTTAAAATTGGGCTACATTTCTAAGTTTGGGCTTTAGCCCAATTGTCTACAAGATACAAAGCCCAACTTGAAGAAAAATAAAAATGGAAGAAGGGATAACACCAACGTCCATCAACCCTCTTAATTTGGAACACTTAAGCTTAAGATCAATGGTGATGATCCCTTTAGAGGGATGAGTCCTTATCTAAATAATGATTAGATTCATTTCTCCTTAATTGAATAAGCCAATTAGATGTTACTCTAACCAAGACTTTAGCAATAAATAAACTGTGTAAGTGTAGGGACGGATCATCATAGTGGGCTGGACGTGCTCCAGCCCACACTCATAATTTTTTTTTTTTAAGCTATGTATGTATACAGCCCACCCCAATTAAAAAAGACAAAACACTACTTACACATATCCAGCCCCTGCCAACCTTAATTATTTGTTTTAAAAAGCGAAGCCCACTGCTCACAACCCACCTAAATTAAAAAGGAGAAAACAAACAAACATCACCACAACTCCCCAACATATTGTCGATCATCACAGAGACAGAAAAGTGCAAACAGCCAAAACTTTCTTCTCTTGTCTCTATCGCCGACACGCAGTGGCTGTGGCCCCAATCTCTCTAGTGCTCTGCATCTGCTCTCACGTGTCTTTCTTTGCAAGTGCAACAATCAACATCTTCTCTTGCCTCTTGGTATTTAAAATTTCTAACTCTATTATATTTCTTTTTTTTTTAAATTTAATTTAGATTTAAATATTTGGGCATTGGAGCTGAATTTAGATTTTTTATTCTATTATTAGGGATTTAATTTAAGGTGTGAATTTAGTCATTTAGGGATTAAGTTATGCATATATTGAGACTCAATTGAATTTACAAAGTAATATGGAATGTGTATTTTAGTATTTATCAATTTAGGGATTTGATTTAGGGATTTTCATTTTAGCATATTCTTACATATCATGTTTATAATATATGGTGAATAGGTTTTAGTTTGTCATGTCGGAGTCGAATCATCAACAAATTCCGAAGAAAAGAAAAAGTATTCTTTCATATTTTAAGAAAACAAACGATCCTTCTTCATTTACACCAATTTGTGATGAGCAACATCATTCTGAGTTTCAAAGTGAAAGAGTTGAGACTGAAATAGTTGAGGTTGATCCAAATATTGAGATTACTACTAGTACTCTTGAACGTGATCCAGGATTACATCAAGCAATATGGAAGTATCCTGTTAATGAACATGATAATATTTGAAGAGCTTATATTCACTTAAGACAATGTCAACTGAAATTAAAAGATTACCCTTCCTCTTTTGACGGACGACAAATGCGCCGATTTCAAGCTTCTTGGTATTCTCAATGGCCTTGGCTTGAGTATTCAATTAGTAGTGACAAGGCATTTTGTTTTCCTTGCTTCCTTTTGATACTAACCCCCATTCCCATCCTACATTTACTATGGATGGGTATCCACATTGGAAAAGGGTTAATGATGGGAAAAAATGTGGTGTTCATAAGCATATAGGGACTGTAAACTCAACTCATCATCAAAATATGCAGAATTGGGATCTCTTGAAAAACCCTTCTACACATATTGATGTACAGATGAATATACAATCATCAAAACAAGTGGAGCAAAACTGATTGCGTCTTAGGACAACAATAAAGGGTGTTAGGCTTCTAGCAAATCAAGGATTGGCTTTTAGAGGTGATGATGAATCTAGTAGCTCATCCAATCGAGGCAACTTCATTGAACTAGTTAAAATGTTTGCGAAATTGAATACTAACATTGCAGATGTTGTCTTAGAGAATGCTCCTTATAATGGAAAGTATATTGCACCCGAAATTCAAAAGGAAATCCTACATATTATGGCTAACAAAGTGAGAAAGAAGATTCGTGAGGAAATTGGAGATAAACCATATTGTATTCTTGTTGATGAATCAGTTGATGTATCTAGTAAGGAACAAATGGCTATTATTTTGAGGTTTGTTGATTGTAATGGCCTTATTCAAGAACAATTTTTTGCCATTGGGAGTGTTCCCAACACTACATCCATAACTCTTAAGAATCATATATGCAAGGTGCTTACTAGCTACAATCTTCAAGTGGAAAATATGCGTGGCCAAGGATATGATGGTGCTAGCAATATGCGTGGTGCATGGAACGGGTTACAAGCATTATTCCTTCAAGATTGCCCATATGCATATTATGTGCATTGTTTTGCTCATTGCCTTCAACTAGCTTTAAATGCTGCAGCTAGAGGTGTGTCTGATACTTGGGATTTTTATTCTATGTTAACTTCCATTGTGAATTTAGTTGATTCTTTTGCCAAGCGTCATTGTGAATTACAAGCTATTCGGCAAGAGGAAATTCAAGATTTGTTAGATGTTGGAAAACTTGAGACAGGTACAGGGAAAAATCAAATGTGTGTTTTGTCACGAGCAGGAGCTACTCGCTGGGGGTCTCATTTTCGTTCTAGTGTGTTATGTTTTGAAGAAGCGCAGGGTTCAATTTGCATAGTCTTATCTTGTATTTGCATTGCATGTTTCATTGTTTTGTTGTTATTTTTTAGTCTATGTTATTGTATAGATATGCATTTTGAGGGGTAAGGCTCACTATGTCCCCCCTAACTAGGTGTATATTTTTTATTTATAAATGAAATTTCATCGTACCGTCGATGTTTTTTTTAATTTAGCCCCCCCGAGTTCTAAATCCTGGCTCCGTCCCTGTGTAAGTGTGCTTAGGCATACCCTTGAGAAGCAAAATTGAACAAATAAAAAGAGAGAGCGAGAGAAAAAGAGAGTGAATTGGAAAGGGACAAAAAGGGGAGGGAATAAACTTGAGAAGGTTAGAGTTTAAAGTTAAACTTCATCCTTCTTAGTTATTTAGACTTTGCTTAAACAGTTGAACTAACATCTTTTAGTCTTTGTGGTTTTTCTTTTTACTGTAGGAATCACAAGTTTTAGCCTTTTTTTAACTCCAAAGGATAGGAAAGAAGGTGAGCTCAAGGAACCATGGGTGTTCTTAGCAATTTTCTTTTGAAACTTTTATTTTTAAATTTTGTTTATACCTCTTTGTTTAATATTGTTAAACTAAAAATAGATCATTTATAACTTTATTATAGTCATAGGAATAGGTTTTGAGGGTTGAAAATGAAAGAGAATGAAAAACCAAGAAAAATGAAAAAATCAGAAATTTTTTCCAGAAAATTCGCATGTTCATATGGCCTCCTTTCGGGCCTTATAACTTGAGTTTCAACCGTTTATTTTCCATGTTCTTTATATGGTTGTAAAGAGGTGATGCAAAGCTTTAAAACAAGTATAAGTTTGCTCAATTTGGTGAAGGTTTGATAGATCAAAAGTCGAGTAAAAAATGAGATAAAAAAACTGGAAAATCTGGAAAACAGGAGTTGTTTTAAAGAGACGATGAACAGTGACCGGCCAGCCACCCCCACTCGCACTGCCCGCGTGTGCAGCTGTTTCTGGCGACCATTTTTGCCTAATTTTTACCCTCCCAACTCTATTTTTCGATACGAGTCCATGGGTATAAGTTTCGCGTCAATCCGACACCTCTAACTTAGAGTGTGAGTTACATTCTCCTTAAAAAGAGAGTGAAATAAATTTAAATTTAATTAAGTTATATCTAAACTATACTTTTTAAAACTTTTTAGACCCAAACACATAGGAACAGACCAAGAAGGAACCTGTGCTCAAGAAATTAAGGTAGGGTCTTTATTTCCCCAATGATTGGACTATATTACAATTAATCCTTGTGTCATATTGTGTGATATTTTTTTTGTGTGATAATTTATCTTTATTACTTGTGATGATATTTCTTTATTAAATGTATCAAGTTCATTATATTTGAGAGGAAGCTTTTATTATTAATCTTGTGTGTGCATTGTGAAATTTCCTAAGTTTGTGATACACTCAAATTACATAAGGTTGAATTATTATTAATGTACGATTTAAGTTCTCTACACATACATTAATGTTTATCTTTACATGTATAGTCATAAGTGAATAAGGAAAGTGTGATTGTGAACAATGTTACAAAAATAATTAATTGAGACACCAAGAAGAGAGGGAGATGAACTTGGTGGTCTCGTGATTTATTAGAGACACCATGGAGAAAGGGAGATGTACCTGATGATCTCATGATTTGTACGTGGAAGAATTATTAAAGGAAAAATGGAATTAATAATATTCAAAATATTTGGACTTAAGGGACGAACGAGTGTTGGTTTATACTTGGGACATTCGGGGCCACAGTGGAAGGATGCACGGTATGAGACGTGTAGGCCTGTTTGTCTTGGGTATGTATCAATGGAAATGGTTAAGGAGTGAGTACACACATTCTCATTGCATATAATTGAAATCATTATCTATATTTCTTTTCTTTTACTGAGACATTGATTAAATGTGATAACTGGCCATGAGGGATCACTATACTCTACTGAGCCTTAAAAGCTCACACCCTAATAGATCGTGCAGGTGACGAAAATATAACCGATAATGTGGAATACCCGAGCAAAATTTAGAGAATTTGCTGAAGTACTATGTTTTATTTGTTTATCAATACATTGTAATATATAAGAAGATGAACATCTAGTATGGTACTCTTAGAACAGTAGTTTGCTAAATAAAGTTTATTTTTCATTTTTACTTTACTTAGTTTCTTCAATTATTTTATATTATTTTCTTTTCACGTCTTAATTGTAAAAATAATTTTATTAATCTGTGATTATGACGTAAGTCACACTTCACTCTGAGGTATTAGATTTTATTCAGAATTAGGGCGTGACATGTATACATCTTACATATTATTCATGCATTGGATACTAAAAAATAAAAAATAAAACTTAAAAAATATATATAGGCTTCTTCTATTGAGGTATACCTCAACCTATTTATGTTGAGGTATACCCTGTTGGGGCCCACACGAGTCGTTTTGTGTCGATCCGAATCATTCATTTTTTACATCTCTATTGATAGATCATTCTTGCAAAAAATTAACCAAATCGGAGATCATTTGCCTATCTATTTTTGATCAAATAAATGGACGAACCAAATATTTTCGATGAAACCGTCCATTTGTTTTATCAAAGTTAGATAGACAAATAATTTCCGATTTGACTAATGTTTTGCAAGGATGATCTATCAATGAAGATGATCCTTGCGAATGGTTCGGATCGACACAAAACGACTCGTGTGAGCCTCAACAAGGTCATACCTCAACATAAATAAGTTGAAATATACCTCAATAGAAGGAGCCTGTGTTATATATATATATTGTCCAGTAAAATAACTACAGATGTGAGATACAAATGTTCGGAAGAAACAATGGTGGGACAATTAATTAGCATTATTCATGGAGCTTAGAGTAGGCTCCGTAGTCTAATAGAGAAATGAGGTAGAATGAGTAAATTGAGTAATCTAAAAATGTGGTTTGTTATTTGGATAAGAATTCCCAAAAAATAAATAAAAGAAAAGAAAAGAGATATTACAAAGGTAATGCAATCCAGCCCAAGTGAAATCGGAAAACCTAGAGTGAAGCTAATCGAGGGGAAAGGGAGGGAGATGGAGACGGCGGCGGAGATTGAGAAGTCTGTGTATATCTGTAGCACGGTGTTGTTGGATGATGGTCTCCATAGATACGTTATCCATGCCATCAAATTGAGAGATTTATCCATCGATGATGATGATGATTCAAGTATTGCAACAACAAAGTTGCAAAAGTACTCTCCACGGGGGACTAGTATCTTCCCGCCTGGATAGGTTGCGGTGTCTGGGGCTCACAAATACTTTTGGCGGGGGGCTTCGAGCGCACATCGGGTGCGTCCGAACGAAATCATAACAAACAAATACATGTACGTGTTTGAGACTGATTCAACAAAGAATCCCAACCCCAACATCATGTACGATTGCTTTGCGAATTTCCAAAATGGAAAAGCTACGCCCTTTCTGGTTGAGGTGGACGGGAATCTCTATGCACTCTCGGCTGAGTGCTATGTCGACACTGACCATTCTTTTGAGCTATTCCACCAGAATAGCGGGAGATGGTTCAACTAGACCCAAATTACTCTAATACTTACTTCACTTATGCAGTTGCGGCCACCAAGATCATGGTCTCCAGCCCAAAACTTCCGGTGTACTGCTTTGACGTGGCCATGGCCAATCTCAGTAGAGGATAAGAATCTAAGATTGAGGAAAAATGTGGTTATTTGTGTCAATTTAACGCTTCTTTCAATGAGTTTCCGTCACTTATTCTAGAGGGAGATCATGCATATGTAAAATCCCCATTGACCCTCTTATGATACTTGACATGTAAAGTTAAATTTTAATTATTTGTCTTTTGCTAATCCTTTTTCTACTTAACTCTAGTGCTAATTGGATGTATGGCAAGTCCTAAAGTTATGTCAATGCAATCTATGGCTTTGAATTTGGTTGGTCCAAATCAATTGGATGTAGGAATTGCTAGTAGTATGAACTTTTTAAACACAAGTTGGACTCAGTTGCAAATCAGCTTGTTTGTTAGTCTTTTTTCTATCCGTGTCCTCTTTATTAGCCAACAAAAAAAAATAGTAAAGAGATATCTTTGAACTTAAATTCATTTCGGCAAATTGCTTTTTCTTTCGAGTTATATTGTTTAAATTTACCTCGATAATTTACTATATTGGACATACACATACACACACACATACATCTACACGGGAATTACTTAGGTCCTAAGGTTTGAGGACCTTCTCATCCTCAGTACCAATAATTTTATAACGTGTCAATATTTTGAAAAAATAATAACAATTACTAAATTATGAGATAAACTTATTTAAAAGAAATGACACTGTTATAAGATTATTGGTACTAAGGATGAGAAGGTCCTCAAACCTCATGTAAGACCCCGCATTTTTCAAGGAGTTATTTTAAATATTTTGCGAATTTATTTTAAGGATTTTGGGAATTTATTTGGAAATTTAAAAGGTTTTGGTTTAATTTTTAATTCTAGTTTTAAATTGGGCTTGACCCAAAAGTTGACTTTTAAAACTAATGGATTTTCATCTTTGACTTTGGGCACGTTGGAAAGGTCTCGAGTTCACGAGTTCGTAGACACGCGGCACGCGTCAATCAGAGTTATTGTTTGACAGTTACGGGCATTTGAAGTAAATGGCAAACTTGTAAATTTTACAAAAGTGAGTTTTAAAACCCAAAAACCAGATTTTTATCTCATTCTCTCTCTCTCTCTCTCTCTCTCTCTCTCTCTCTCTCTCTCTCTCTCTCTCTCTCTCTCTCTCTCTCTCTCTCCTCTCTCTCTCTCTCGCTGATTTGCCATCGCCGCGTGGCGGCGCGTCCGGCGGCGGATGGGCTGGGTTTTCGGCCCACCAGCCTCGCCGTCCCTCCCTCTTCCTCCCCCTAGCCGCAGATCACCCACCTGAGCCACCATCGCGACGGATCGACGCGAAGACCGAGAGAGGCTCTCGCCGGCGATCTCCTTTTTCCAGTGACGATGGGATGCCGAACCACCTGGGTTCTCTTCCCCAGGCCCCGGCGAGTCCAGCCATGTCCTCCCCTAGCTCCGACGACCCCTCATGGTGGCAGATCGAGAAATTTCAGGCCGGCGGCTTCTCCGGCCAGTTCGAGCTTTTCCGGCGAGATTTGGCCCTCGATCCAGTTATGAGAAATGATTCTCTAGGTATGGGCTTTCTTTCCCCCTTGTCCTTGCGTGTCAATTTTGAGAATTTGGAGATCGAAAATTTTAGGGCTTGTACCCATTTCGGGTTTACCTTGAATTGAGCATATTTGAATGAATGCTGAGTTAATTTTGGTCCAATTGAAGTGTCTAGGTTGATTGGGGTTGATTTTAGTTGAAAAACCAAATTTTTTTTAAGGATCACTGCCTCCGCCACTTGTGGTGGCGGGTCAGTGGTTATTTGTCTCTGTTTGCCCAAATTGAACTTCTAGGAGACCCTCCGAGGTTATTTGGAGAATTCTGTGAAATTTCTGTATATATATTGAAGTTGGTTGTCTGGTCCTAACAGGTACACAGGCTCGGAAAATCTCATTCCTGATGCCGTTGTTGATGTGTTTTCTTAGAATAAAATAAACAATTACCTCATTCTAAGTTTACTCGCAAGTGCACGAATCGCATCNTGAACTTCTAGGACCCTCCGAGGTTATTTGGAGAATTCTGTGAAATTTCTGTATATATATTGAAGTTGGTTGTCTGGTCCTAACAGGTACACACGCTCGG
>QANW01004067.1:182097-213536 GCA_003254865.1 Dryas drummondii
GCAAACATCAAACTAACAGACCAAGAGACGGATAAACGATTTGTTAAAGCATACGAATCCATTAATCAACCTACAACTAACATGCAAGATAGAATAACTAACCTACATAATTAAAACGAATAAATAAAAGAAAACAGCAACAAATAAATGAAATCCCAATTCATGATTGTTAACGGAAATCAGAAACGCAAATTAAACAAACTTAGAAGCATAAACTAAACAACTAATTTTAAGTGCATAAACTAAATGAAATCAGAATCGCAAAACACGCAAGATTAAACGCATGCACTAATTAAAAATCAGAAACTTAAAGCAACTGAAACAACTACACAATTAAATTAGATTACATCAATTAAATTGCATAAACATAAATAACTAAATAAATTCAGAACCAAAGCTATAAAAGAAATAAAGAGACAACTAAATAAAACAGCAAATTAATTAAATAAAATCAGTAACATAATCCAACAATAATAATAGAAACTAGAAGGAAAAGGAAAACAAAAATCAGAGGTGCAACAAATGGGGGCTGCGGCAAGGAGAAAAGAAGAAGGAGGCACCTACCACAAGCAATTGGCTCACGGCAAGGTGAGCTTGTGCTTGCGGCAGCAGGTGGTCCTTCCCTCTCACTTGTCACGCCACCCTCTCTCTAAACCTCTCTCTGAATTCGGCTCACCTTACAATAAAATAAAAGTCTGAAACTAAAAACCTAAAACAGAAAAATAAAACTAGGAGGGAGAGAGTGATTTCGGCTGAAGGAGAAGAGAAAAGTCAGTCCTCTAAAAGTCTGAATGAGGGGGTTTAAATAGGAGAAGCCTTCCTTGAGAGGCAAGGAAGAGACTTGCGGCTGCCTAGGGTTTTCCTTTTCCTAGTGCCTTGCGGCTTCAGCTTGGGCTAGCTGATCAGGCCTTGGCGTGATGGGCTGCTCCCTTATGGGCTTGAGTGGCTCACGCCTAGCCTAGCTAGGGTCCCTCCTTGGCGCATGGGCTGGTAGTCTTGTGCTTTGGGCTTGCATGTTGGGCTTCCATGTTGGGCTTCAGTAGCTTGCACAAGATGGGCTAGGGTTTTACTCCATGGGCTTCCACCTTGGGCTTGTCACCTTGGGCTTGTCACCTTGGGCTTGCGCATGGCCCTTTGTCTTGCTAGGGTTTGCATGGCATGCATGCGCATGCATGGCTGCCATCTACCTCCTTGCGTGTGGCTTTTGGGCTCCTAGGGTTTGAGCCCATGCATGTGCATGCATGGCCCACTTGGTTCGGCATCCCTAGGGCCCATGGGCCCTCCACTTTTGACTTCCCATTTTGCCCCTCATTTCCATTTGAATTCAAATTCATTTCTTCCCTCCATTCATTTCCATGGATGTCCACCACCTTCTGGAAGCTTCTGGAACCTTGAACAACATTTCCTGGTGCAACTAGGATTCCTTGAAAATGAGAGATTCCTTATCCATTTCGACTTCTCGTAATGACCATATTGCCCCTGGGGTCTCCTAGTGTCATTAGGACTCCTTTCCCTAGTTGGGTTAGGTTTCCTAGTTCAACCAGGATTTCCTGTTCGAATCAGGATTTCACATTTCTGGCTCCGCAATGATGGTTCTGGACTTGATGTTTCCTAGTGTGACTAGGAATCCTCATTTGACTAGGATTTCTGCACTTTTCCTGGTTTGACCAGGATTTCACTCGTTTTCCTGGTTTGACCAGGAAATGTCCCAAAATGGCTCCATTTGCTTCTTTTTCTTATTTCTGCTTCATTTGACCTGAAAACACAAAAACAAGACAAGAAACACAAAATAGCGAGTTCTAACACTCTAGGTTAAGGAATTAGTATCATAAAGTGATGCAAAATGCACACTCATCAGCCGTTAGGCTGCCGGATTTGGTATCCGAGCAGTGGAACTGTGAATGATGCTTATTGGATTGTAATGTAGAGTACTGTTATTGAATGGTCTGTTTTGTGTGGTTGTTGCTTTATGTTAGGAAGACTAAGAATAGGATTTGGATTATGAGAATGAATTAATGAGGATCTGAGGTTAAGAAAATAATTTGGAAATTTAGAGTTTGTCCTGAGGATAATTGTTGAATTAGGAAAGAAATGTTTATTGTCGAAGTAAATAAATGATGATTAGGCAATTATTATACCGATTTGATCGAATTGAGTATTGAGAAAGTATTAGTATGATTTGAGTGACAAACAAGTGAAGAGTCGTGAGTAGGAATCAATCTCGGAAAGGTTTCGGTGTAGTTCGGAGTAAACAATGAGTGGATTTTGGTTATGATTGATTATTTATACAACTTTGTTTAAGACATTGTGATTTGAGGAGAGACACCTCCTTCTGATGAGTGGGTTTGATAAGGAGAATTTAGAAAAGAATATTTAAAGGCTGCTGGGTAAATGCACGTGTTGACCGGTCGAGCCTGCCTGTGTAAAATGCACGGGATTGTGGCCAGGATGTGAGCCTACTCGTATGGAGTGACCCCCTGTACGAGATTGTGGCCAAGATACGAGCCTGCTTGTGCGGAGAGACCCCTCCGTACGAGATTGTGGCCAGGATACGAGCCTGCTTGTGCGGAGCGACCCCTCCGTACGAGATTCTGGCCAGGATACGAGCCTGCTTGGGCGGAGCGACCCCTCCGTACGAGATTGTGGCCAGGATACGAGCCTGCTTGTGCGGAGAGACCCCTTCATACGAGATAGTGGCCAGGATACAGTTCTGCTCTTACAGAATGACCTCTATGTACGAGATTATGATGAGGATATGGGCCTACCCAAGGGCGGGATTGTGGCCAGGACATTGTCTACAGTACAGGTACGAGAATGATGTGAGTTTTAAGAATAAGTGTTTCGAGATATCAGCTTTCAAGGATAAATTCAGTTCAGAGTTTGATTTACGGTTGAGGGGATTTAAAAATTGTTTTGAAAGACGAGATTTTTGAAAGTAGTTATAAAGCTGGAGAAATTCCAAGAAACGAAGTGTGTGAAATTAGATAGATGGTTGTTTGGTTGCTTGTATTGCATTTGTTTGCTAGGACTTAGTAAGTTTAGGCTTGAATCGTGAGGACGGAAATGATGGTGTCCATGCATTGAGGATATTAATTAGGATGTGAAAGATTGAGGTTGAGGTTAATGGTCGATGGTTAGGCAATTGATTTATCAGAGTATAATAATTATTATTGATGGAAGATTAGGTGATTGAAGAATTTCGGATTTATGAGGATTAATTAGTTACGCCTTGGATTTATTGCGAATATCTTATAGATTGTAAATTGAGATAACTGACAAAAGTATTTTGAGGCCTTGTGAATTCTTATCAAGGATAAATATTTACATCGTTTCATTCATACGAGCTCTAGTGAGCTTACCGGGTTAATTGTTTAAATGACCCGGTGCACCCTAGATATGGTGCAGTGTGGTTAATGTTTTGCAGGTTAAGCAGGCTGAGGAGGCAGTGGGACCCACTTTGTTTTGATTTAACTGATTTTATACAGTGATTTTTACATACATGTTTTTGGGTTCATACTCTGATTTATCAAATGTATTTTTTTTATTATATTAAGTGCATGGCTCATTCTTTGAAAAGAGGTTTAAAGGACAAAGTTTTAGTGTATTTTTGGGCCCTAGGATCGGGGCGTTAACCTCAAGACCCAAAGTCTTTGTATCTAATGCTGCTTGGCAGGCTGAACTGGGTCATATATGGACTTTTAAATGGATAACCAACCTGAATATAACCAGCTTGGTTTCAAACTTGTTCTAGATGTGGCCCTTCCATTTGTTAGGTTTATGTAGCATAAAGCCTTGCCTGTTGTTCTTATGACTTATGATCTATGATTTCTTGCATGCCAGGTTGTGATTTATGGTTTCTTGTTCTGATATTACTATTGCTTTACTTGAAAATTTTATCAAGTTCTGCTTTTTTATTTTGGAACAGGTGAATTAACAAGTGACTATCATACTCAAGGACCATGCAGTTAGGAGTCGAGCAGAAATGGGATCCTTTTGTAACCTCCTTAAGTAGTTAATTTGGACTTGTTCGTACTGTTTGTCCAACTTATTAAATATGATGCAGTTAGGAGTCGAGCAGAAATGGGATCCTTTTGTAACCTCCTTAAGAGGTTAATTTGGACTTGTTCGTACTGTTTGTCCAACTTATTAAATATGTAGGTTAGTGTAGTTAATTTGGACTTGTCTGTGCGGAACTTATTTAAATATGTATGTCTAGTTCATCATCCGGTTTTCTTAAGGCAAATCAGAAGTAGTGATCCCTTGATCTATATTCAATGAATAGACTAGTACTCATCCAGTGAGTTTTATATTCTATATATAATTAATAATTATATAGCTGAAAAGGATGGTTTTGTATGCAAAGCTAATTTACTAAACACAAATCAAATCCCCTTGTACCTTGCATTGACTCTGTAACATCATAACCAAAATTTGAAGAAAGAAAATAAAGTAAAAAATAGATACCTATTTGATTAAACACATCCGTTAGCATTTAAAAAAAAAAAAGGGCAAGACAAATCAACTTTTACTATTGAAAAAAATATATATATAATTCACTTAGATTTAGACACATGCTACAAAAGAAACTAGAGTTAATTATAATTATATATTTCAATTATACACCACGTTTCAACTTGGTACTTCAAGTTTAAAAAGTTGCATTAAGATACCTCAACTACGAAACTGTATCAACTAGGTACCTCCGTTAGTTTAGCCGTCAAAAAGGCCGTTATCTGATGATATGGCACACGCGAACTCATCACTAAAAGGCTTCATTTCAATTTAGTACCTCAACTTTACCATGTTTTTCAAGTTTATACCTCAAGTTCAAAAACTTGCAAATAAATAAATATTTTTCAGTGTTTATATGGTTGTAGAAAAATATGGTAAAGTTGAGGTACTAAACAAAAATTAAGCATTTTAGTGGTGGGGTCCGCGTGTGCCACGTCGTCAAATAACGACCTTCTTGATGGCCAGACTAAAGGAGGTACCTAACTAACACGGTTTCGTAGTTGGGATACCTTAAAAGAAATGACACTATTATAAGATTATTGATACTGAGGATGAGAAGGTCATCAAACCTCAAGACCCAAGTCTTTGTATCGAATGCTGCTTGGCAGGCTGAGCTGGGTCATGGACTTTTAAATGGATAACCTAACAGGACCGCCCCCGGATTCCACCCTGAAATCCGGAGAGGTCCTGCGGGAATCCAAATTCAAGGAAAATCCTACCGAAAATTCGGCAGAACCTCCCCTGAAAATGGACTAACCTAGAAATTTCAGAACCTGTTAAAAACATTTCTAAGATATCAATCACCTCTACCACAACTAAATTAAGATTTTCAGGCCCACAACAAATAATACAATTCTAATCGGAGCATATCTAATCGACTATACAATTATATCTCATTTTAACAAATCTCAAGGGAAAACCTGATCCTATTATACCCATAGGCTGGAGGAGAGAAACTCAAATGCCTCGACGTGGTATGGTCCGACCTCGGTGATCGCTACTACTTGGGGGAAACGTCAAAAAACAAATTGTGAGAAAAACTCTCAGTGAGTGGACAAAATATAAAAACCAAGTATTTAAGTTATTAATTCTTCCAAATTCCTTTAAAATCAAAACTCATCTAAAACTTCGCATCACTCTTTGAAATCCCCCAGTTTTAAAACAATTTCACAAGTCTAATTCAAAATCTCCTTGTAAACCACAATCATGCTTAGAGTATAAGAAAAATATATGAACATAAAACCATTTCAAATCCTCAGAATGCCTAATGCATAAGAAAAAAACTCATAGAATAACAAAATCTGAAGTTGAAAATCAATCTTTGGAAATAATAAGTTATCAAACTGAAATCGATACTGTCAATTTTTAAATAAATAATTTAAAAAAAAACTTCTTCTCAAACCACTCTCAATATACTGAAAACCAATAAAATTGTTCAACTGAAACCGTCTCACTTAAAACCTTTGTTGTCATAAACTCATCACTTAAAATACTTAACAACTGAAAACACACACCAATCAGTTACCCGGAGAATCTGTCATACATGCGCAGAGCCGAGAATCTGTCATACGCATGCAGAGCCATAATTTCTGTCTTACGTGCTCAGAGCCAAGAATCTGTCATACGCACGCAGAGCCGAAAATTCTGTCGTACGTGCACGCAGAACCACCCCCAAAGGGTCAAGCATCACGACACACGGCCCAAAGCCTATATGTGTGCCGCAATGGGTCCCAAAGACCTATATGATCTGATAACCTGGAAGGGTACTGAAAAGGTGGTTTGAAAAACCGATAACTCATAAACACATAATCCAAATCTCAAATCCTTTCATTTTTCTTCCAAAGCTCTTCTTAACAAAACCAAGCTCATCGAATATACATTTGTTCAACTCACAATATCTAAATTCATAAATCCATAAAACTTTGAAATGCAAAAACCATAAATATCAATTTTAAATTTAGGAAAGAAGAATTTAAAAAAAAAACCAAATTTTAACTTAAAATCCTTTAGCTTAAATTCAAACTCAATATAACTAAGTAACGGAATTTAATCATCAACATGTAAAACATTTCAGAAAATTTAAAAGTTAGTCCACTCACAGTGAGAAAATCTAACTTCGATCCTCCGCCGGATCATCACGGACCCCGGTCGTCTCGCTTATATCAAAATGATAAGAATATGAAATTAGTCTTAATTTACGTAAATTAAAGTGTGTGCGTGTAAAACAAGCCTACTCGTCACGCTCCACATCTAGTTCAACCCAAAGATTACTTACTCAAATTTACCCTATAAACACTTCCTCCTTCCTCGAAAAACTCATCGGCTCAATCCACCCTCAACCACAACACCAAAACACATCCCAAACTAAAGAGAATCAGCGGGAGGTCTTACCTTGATCGGAAAATTCTTCCTAAGATGAATTTTGTATCGGCAAGTCACAAATTTATGTCCAATGCTTCTCGACTTCTCCAACAACTTCGGACCTAACCAAAACAACAACCTACTTAGAATCACTCTAGGAGCAAATCCTAATTTCACGTTATGACAGCGGTGAGCAAGACTACCACTAGTGCCGCCCAAAGTGACCATTTTCAAGGCCAAAATAACCAAATAAGGATGACTTCAACAAGCCCCAATCAATTTCTCAATCCTAAGCATAAATTGAAATTTCTAGAAATCAAATTGTCCCAAAATAACAACAATATTTCGCTCCCAATTGAAAATCCAACTTAAAACCCGAAATGGCCCTAAAACTCCAATTTTAATTCTCTACAATTACTCAAAATAAAACACCCAAATACTAGGAAATTGGCAGCCCATACCTTAATGAGAAAACCCCATTTAAATCCTCGAAAATTGGTGGTGAAAACTGGCCGGAAATTGGAGGATGAGGCCGGCGGTTTTGAGGTGGTTCTTGAGTCGTTTCCGACCCATGGGACCTGCTCGGTGCAGGAGGAGGGCCAGGCTAAGTTGGTCGGCCAAAGGAAGGGTCGCCGGAGGTCTCAGGTGGTCGGAATGGCCGGCGACGTGAACGGAAATGGTGACTGGGTGCAGAGGTTGAGTGCGCACAGAGGAAAAGGGAGAGAGAGAGAGAGAGAGAGAGAGAGAGAGAGATAGAGAGAGAGAGAATGAGAGAGAGTGTGAGCTCGGGAGTGGTCGGCGCCTGGGAGGAAGCTCACCGGAGCCAGCCAGAGGTCGCCGAAACAGTGATCGGCGATGGTGAGTGGGGGTTGCTGGGGTCGTGGGCGCAGGGGAGAGGGTGCGGGGGAGAGGAAACCGAGAGAGAGAGAGAGAGAGAGAGAGAGAGAGAGAGAGAGAGAGAGAGAGAGAGTGCGGGAGTGAGAAATAGAAAGGGAGAGAGAAGGTTCTAGAGAGAGTGAGAAAATTCTAAAAAAAAAAAAATCTGATTTTTTAAACCCAATTTGTCCATTTTATGAAATTGCCCCTTGCTTTAAACGCCCATATATTTCAAACTATAACTCTGATTGACGCGTGTCGCGTGTCTACGAACTCGTGGACTTGAAACCTTTTCAACGGACCCGAAGTCAAAAATCGAAATCTCATTTATTTTAAAAGTCAATTTTGGGTCAAACCCCAGATTAAAACAAAAATAAAAATTTAAATCAAACCCCTTTTTACTTTCCACATAAACCTCAAAATCTTTAAAATGCAATTCCACACCTTAAAAAAAATCTCTTAAAAAAATATAGTTAAATAAAAATTTAAATTTCGAGTGAAAATTTGGGTCGGGTCGTTACATAACCAACCTGAATATAACTAGCTTGGTTTCAAACTTGTTCTAGATGTGGCCCTTCCATTTGTTAGGTTTATGTAGCATAAAGCCTTGCCTGTTGTTCTTATGATTTATGATCTATGATTTCTTGCATGCTAGGTTGTGATTTATGGTTTCTTGTTCTGATATTATTATTGCTTTACTTGAAGATTTTATCAAGTTCTGCTTTTTTATTTTGGAACAGGTGAATTAACAAGTGACTATCATACTCAAGGACCATGCAGTTAGGAGTCGAGGAGAAATGGATCCTTTTGTAACCTCCTTAAGTAGTTAATTTGGCATGTCTATTTCAACTCCTTGAACTCAGTGATTATTTTTTTTTTTTGTGCTCAAGTTATTTGAAATTCTTGATGTAGTGGTTTGCAATGGTTACTCCTAACTGCATTCTATTACCAACTATTTTCTTTGCACCATAACTAAATAAAAGAAGCCCCCATGTGTGAGTGTCGTAAGGGGAGTTCATCGAGACGGTGATGCGATCGATGGCGGCCGCTTACATTGAGAGTTTTGATTTTCTTCGATTTGGGAGGAGAGAGGAGCATAGTTCTCTTTAAGCCTTGCTGCTTTCCCTTTGCCATGGCTTTCTGTGAGAGAAAGTGGAGGTCTATTTCTTTGGGCAGAGAGAGACGTGATAGTCTCAAGGTAGTGAGATGAGTTTTAGTGCTCCTTTTTTTTTTTTTTTTTTTTTTTTTTTTTTTTTTAAAAANAAAATTTTGCTTGATCTTGACAGAGCATGTAGATCATGAAGAAGTAATGGAACACAGCCTAGTCCCCAGCAGAGTCACCATTTATGTTGGGGCAATTTTTGTGGATGGAGATTGTACAGCAGCCCCTTTTTTTGAGTAAGCGAAACTAGGCCCAAATAACCCCGAAGAACGATTGATCGTCCTAGGGAATCCTTTGTTGTGCTCCTGGGCTCCTTGGATGGCAGTGAAGGTGTTCGGCATAGCTTGGGAAAATGCTTGTGATTTGGTGATTCATGGAGCTTGGCATTATGCTTGTGGCGTGGGAGCCGAACATATATGAGTTTAGCAAGAGAAATTCTCAGTGACCTTTGTTTATGGCTTTTGATCTAATGGATCTAATGGGTTATGATGGCTGAGATTTTTGTGGGTGTGCTTGAGTTTTGTTGCTATTTGGAGAGGGATTTTGCAGAGAAGGCATGGTGATGACATGGCTAAGAAATGAAGCATAGAGAGGGTTGTAGTAATGGCATGGCTAAGAAAGGAAGCATGGAGAGGGTTGTAGTGATGGGTCTGGCTAAGAAAGAATGGAGAGAGTTGTACGCTTGCTCTCCCTTCCCTCTTTTTCTGAATGAATTATCCTTTGGTTAAGGTCTCTATTTATAGAGAATTTTGGGGCTTTTGTGTAATATCAGTAAATATGGGATAAAATGTGTAATTACTCTTTATGTAAATATGAGAGTTTGTATGCTTGTATAAATACCTCTTTTTAAAGGATGAACTGTAAGGTTTAGTTCCTAAGGCTGTCTTTAGTGCTGAGAGTGAAAGTTAAAGGATGAGGGTAAAATTTGAGAGTGAGAGCTTGAGTGAGAGTGGGGCCCACTTTGTAACATCACATGCAGATGGTTTAATTGAGAGAAAGTGGGGGTGGTGAAACCACTACAGCCTTTCTCTCACAAATTTGGGTTTGTATAATTGTGTTTGTATTAATTAAAAGTAGGGGGTAGGGTAGATTCGGAAAAATATGAGGTTGTGAAGGTGTCGACAGGAGGGGCCCGCGTGACAGAACCTGTCTCACGCCCAAAGCACACGCGTGTGCGCGACGGACTGTCCAAATCTTCGGACTGTTTAATTTTTTTTCTATTTGCAAAAGGAACAGACACGTGGCGTCGATCCCACCGTCCAATTTAATAACCGTTGGAGATTAACGACTGTAAATAAATGACCGTTATAATTAGGATTAAAAAATACAAACAAATACCAAAAACTATGAAAAAAATTCAGAAAAAATTAAATAAAATTTCCAATGGCTATTTCATCACTTTTCCTATAAATTGAGCATTCACATCTCATTTTTTTACACATCTATCTATCATTTTCACTCATCCATATTATAGAAAAGTTTTCTTTTCAATTTCAATCATGGTTAAGGGTCCCAATTGGTTCAATGATGAAGAGGTAGCTTTAGTTGAAGCTTGGATGCAGCTTTCTCAAGATTGTTGTATCGGCTCCCATCAATTTCGTTTTGTGTTTAATTTTCTTATTTTATGTTAGTGAAATGAAGTAAAGGTATTGGATTCGAATATTTGACTTGACTTGACACAAGCATGACAATGACAAGAACATACACTGACTCCACACTTTGTCCCATTCATTTTTCATGTTGGTTTACATGTGGGATTCCAGTATATGTGAATCCATCAGGGAATCCAATGGGCAAGCCATGCTCTTTTCCCCTATAAATACCAAGGTTTAACTGGTAGGCCAGCACATCCAAGGAATAAAATTTCGGGTTTCGAGGAAATTTCGAAGATTTTTAAATTTTGACAAAAATTCGACGGAAACGACTGAATTGTTATCAAAATACGAAAATTTTGAATGAAACTTTACCATATGTTTATTTAACATATTATCTATTATATTGATAAAAACATTGAAGAAACTAAATTATATGGTAGGTTTCATGTGATATGTGATGAATATAATGCGTACTTCAATAACACCTCAATTTTATTTTTACTACAATATTACCACATGAATTACAAAAGTAATCAATACCACATAGAGTTTCTAGGAGGTTCAAAATTTTCGTTGTCTTCAGTATCATCATGTCCAGAGTAAGTGTAATGCGAAGAATAATCACCCCAAGTTACTTCTCCAGCATAATTTTGCATGTAATTGCCAACATGCCAACCATATGGATCAGGAACCTGTTGTGGTTGAATTTGCCCATAAGCATACTCATTTGAAGAGTTCATCTCTTGTTGTGTCAATGAGTTACTATCAGACTCAACCGAGTAAAGCAGATGTAGCGGGTAGAATATTGGAGAGTTTTGCCCATAATTGTAATTGTCACTTCCTACCCCCATAGAGCCAAAAGTGGTGGATAATGAATCCTCTTCTTCTTGTGCCAAACTCTCATGACCTCTTTGTTTGCGATTATAGCCTTTTCCTATGGCACCAATTCTTGGTCCGACACGCCTACTCCCATGATTCTCATCTTGTGTTGCATGTGTGTAGTTTGCTTCGATCGAAAATGGCCTCATATACTCTTGAAAATGTCCAGTGCAATCTTCATTTACACCACCACCACCACCACCACCACCACCACTACCTCTGACAGGACTGCCCCCGGATTCCACCCTGAAACCCGGAGAGGTTCTGCGGGAATCCAAATTCAAGGAAAATCCTACTGAAAATTCGGCAGAACCTCCCCTGAAAATGGACTAACCCAGAAATTTTAAACCTGTTAAGAAGCACTTCTAACATATCAACCACCTCTACCACAACCAAATAGGGTCTCAGACCCAACATTTTAAAATAGAAACCATTTTACAAAGCTAGAATAACGCCTACAGGGTTCGAGTAAGGATAGGGACGTAAATGTCTCGACGTTATTGGTTCGACCTCCACCAAAGCTACTACCTGGGGGAAACAATTTAAGACAACAAGAAAACCATGAGACAACTCAGTGAGTGGACAGTTTAACGAGAAACATAAGTAAAATTTCTGTTTCAGAAAATCCTTCAAAAACCACGTTAACTCTAAAACCTTTCGTTACTCTTGAAATACCCCAGTTTTAAAACAATTTCACAAGTCTTAAAAATGTTATAAAACCCATGAAACTCAAGGAAAAGATAACACATTTCTCAATGGCAAATCATTTAAATTAACAAAGTCATAAAAATAATAATAAAATCGAAATCAGTATAAAACTCGAAAGATATTTCTCACTTAAAATCCATACTTAAACTCTGAAGATACCAATCTCATTTTCCACCATGCTATATACCCTGAATAATCCTGGCCATACACACGCGTGGAGTAAATCCAACACGTGCAGGCAATATCCTGGCCATACACACGTGTGAATAAATCAGCACGTGCAGGCAATCCTGGTCATATATTTCAATTTGTAAACTGATAATATATTTCAATTTGTAAGTTTGTAACTGTAAATCCATTACTTACAAACTGATTTCAGGGGTTAAGAGAAAGAGAGGTCGGAGTGGCCTTTAAGGTGGTCGAAGGCTTCGAGGTGGCCGAAGTTGGTGAGAAGACAGAGAAGTCCGAGAACAGAAACATAGAACCGGTGAGAAGAGAGAGAGAGATGAGTCCAGTCCAGTCCAGGCGTCCAGCAAGCCAAGGAGAAGACGGAAGAAAAAGGGGAGAGAGCGACGCTGCAGATCGAGTTTGAGATCGAGAGAGGTGTGTGACTGACCGACTGTGCAGGTGAGAATGTGAGGGTTAGCTAGGTATGTGAGCGAAATTTCAACGAAATTTTGCTCAAATTCAAAAAAATTTGCTCTTAGGGTATTCGAAATTTCAAATATTTTGCCAAAATATTCCAAAATTTGGTCGAATGGATGTTAAAATTTCGGAACCCCTAAAAATCAAAATTTTCGGTGAAATTTCGCCGAAAATTTCAAAATTTAAACCCTTGAGCACTATCGTTAGAAATGGCTTCCTCCTCCAAGCAAGCCCTCGATGAGAGCTCCAGGCGACCTGCTGATGACTCGATGAGTGACCCAAGGTGTAAGTGCAATGGTCCCTGATTATAATCCAGATTGTAAGGTTTGTACAGCATGGTTTTAAAACCAACCAATAATGCAATAATGTATGTGCGATACTCATACAAAAAGACAAATGTGCCACTATTGTATCAAGCGGGACCTAAAACTCCCAATACCCAAAGACTCAGGTCCAATTCCATGTACTTGCGGGAAGGGCATTCAACCATGAGCCGATTGTGAGACCAAACCAGATATCTCATTTTGGGGAGGATATAAGAATGTTTACATGAGCGCTTGTGATTTGCGCAAGGCCACTCATGGGAACCACTGAAGATTGTGTTTGTCGTTTCATCATCGTTTCTTTAACGTCTTGGGTGTTGTTGTTAATTTTATGTACTTGTTATAGTCTTTAGTTGTTATTGTGGTTTCCTTTATATGTTTGTCGTCGTTCGTATTATGAAATACAATGAATTGTGTTGTGTTTACCATTTTTTTGTATTTCAAATATTAAAAAAATATCAAACAACTTAAAATATAGAATTTATAATTTGGGTAGTAAAATTATAAATCCAAATATATTCTATATTGACCTTATATTAAAAATCTCTTTAAAATAAAACGAATAGTATAATTTTTATAAATATTTAAGTTATAAATTATAACTTAACCATCACTTAATGTAAATTAGGCTTAATTTAATTAGGTACAACTGTATTACTCTCAACTATTACTCTTAGCACCGCTGCAGCTTCAGCACATATTACTATCACTCTTAGATCACAAAATCACTTTTTAGGCCATGTATTACTGTCACTCCCACTCTCACCACTGTAGATAGCCTAATCAGCCAATGGGATGAAACAAACCAGTGGTATTCTATTACTATTTCTTGCTTACCCATCAGTTTCAACAATCAATAGCCTTGGGTTTTAAGCCCCTGAGTAGCCCAAAACTATCATTGTTTGGTGAACCAATGGGCCTCATATATAGTCGTAACCTTCCACACGATAACCATCTGACAAGCCTCGGTAGCATGGACGTGGCTTGGGCCCACGTATTGGCATGGTTTTTTTGGCACAAAATTGTCATCTCAACCCTTTTATTCACTGACTATTTCTTATTGAACTTGAAATTAATTGGGCATGTTAAATCATTTTTTGGGTAATCAACATTAGCCCCCTCGATTATGCGAGCTATGCAATAAAGTGAGATAGTTTGCATGATAAAACTTGATGTCATATCAGCATCGAATTACATTTGCACGAAGTGAGATAGTTCGCATGCGACTCCTGTATGAGGATGGATATATTTTGAAAAGGGTCCAAAATAGGTGGACAATAGAGTTGTATATATGTTTTGCTATTAAACTGGATTACTGCTAAGCGTTTTGCAGATTGAAGCTTAATTGAAATTTCATAGTGTTCAATTGGGTGTTTTTTTTTTTTTTTTTTTTTTTTTTTTTTTTTTTTTAAGTTTTTGGGATGTTGTTAAATTAATAAATGTATGAAATCTCATAGTGTTATCTCTCTTTGGATGATCCTTGAGGGTTGTGAAGATAAATGGATGCCCAAATTACCTTATTTAGAGTCTTGACCACATTGAATTCAACCTGTGTGTTGAGTTTAATTTATATACATATTTTATCCTTAAAACCATATATTTTTGTCTATGTCTTTGAGCATTTTTAGTGTTTTAAATTCTTATTTTTATTAGTGAATTTTATTATTTTTTAGATTTTTTATGTTACATTTATTATTAATTAGGCTAGATTTAATTTTAGAAATTTTATGTGTTTTCTATTAATTTAGTTTTATTTGGTTTTTGTAGAATTGATGTGAAGAAAGCCCAAAAAGAAAAATTGAAGATGTTGAAGCCCAGCCCAAGTGGAGAGGATGAAGCCCAAAAGAAGAAGCAGCCGGCCCAATCCACATCTTGAGGTAGCCGAAGAGTCACAACACCACCGCCCAAATCAAATTGCCTTTGATTAATATTGGCTTCAGCCAACTGGACGACGACATGTGGCAACAACCCAGCTGCATCTCTTCTTCCGCCAGCAATTTATGTTGATTAATCAACCCAACACCCACTCACAGAATGACACGTGGCGCAGACAACATCAACCTCATCGCCTCTCTCTTTCTCTTTCGCCCAGCAGCACAAACCATCAGTATTCTTTCGCACGCTTCCCCATGTGAGCCAGCAGCCAAGCTGTAACGACCCGATCCAAATTTCCACTAGAAATTTAAATTTTTATTTAACTATGCTTTAAAGAGATTTTTTTAAAAAGATGTTGAATTGTATTTTAAAGATTTTGGGATTTATTCGGAAAATAAAAAGGGTTTGGATTTAAAAGTTTTATTTTATTATTGTTTTAATTTGGGGTTTGACCAAAAGTTGACTTTTAAAATGAATGGGTTTTCGATTTTGACTTTGGGTCCGTTAGATAGGTTTCGATCCCCCGAGTCCATAGACACGTAGCACGCTTCGATCTGAGTTACAGTTTGAAAGATATGGGCATTTGAAGCGAGGGGCAATTTCGTAAAATGACAAAATTGGGGTTTAAAAATCAGACTTTCTAGAAATTTCTCTCTCTCTCTAGAATCTTCTCTCTCCCCCTACTCTCTCTCTCTCTCCCTGTCTTCACTCCACCCCTGCACCCTCTCCTTTGCGCGCACCAGCCCCAGCCACAGCCACCCCCACTCACCTCGCCGTCGACCACCACTCGCCGACCTGGCCTCTGGCTCCGGCGAGCTCCCCCCAGACGCCGAACACCCCCCGACCTTCTCTCTCCCCGAGTTCTCTCTCTCTTCTCTCTCCTCTGGGCGCGGCCAACCCAGCCAACCCAGCCACTTTCGGCGGCTGTTCCATCAACCCCGACCACCGGCGACCTCCCCCGTCGGCCCGACCCTCCTCCAGCCAGCCCAGCTCCCACACGCGTGAGAACGAGGCCAGAGGAAGCCCAGCTCGCCACCACTGCTCGCCGGATTCCGGCCAAATCTCAGCCCATTTCATCCCTATTTTTGGTGGGTTTTCTTCCTCTTTCTTTGGGTTTTCATTTCCTCTGGTTTGCTAGCTTAGAAAATCTTGAAAATTGAAACTTCAAATTATGGAATTTTAGGGCCATTTCGGGATTTCTTGGGTTTTTGGATTAGAGGGTGTTCTTGATGTTTATTGGATAAGTTTCATCTCTAGGAACTCCAATTTTGCTGTTAGAACTGAAAAGTTAGAGAAATTTTGGAGAAATGGTGAATTTTGGTTTTGTACCGCCACTTTGAGCAGCTTTAGCGGTGGTTTCAACCACCCAGCCACCACATCCTTTAGATAATTGGAAAAAAAAACCCTTACTGAGTTGGAATGTTTTTTTTGGATAGGTGGATGCCCCTTGGGTTGACGGAAATTTTAATTTGGATCGTAATCGGACACTTTTTAGATAACGAATTTACCCTCAGACGGTGTGGTCGATAGAGGTCGGCTGCGTAGATTTATTTTTGAGGTTTATAATTGGTTTTGGCTATGTCATTTATAGTTGGAAAGACGGAGTTATTGTAGAATTAATTTGAGACCTTTTAATACTAATTTCGTTCTAGGGAGAGCCTTTTGATCGAAGTGAACATCGGACAAGTCTCTTTTAAGTTGGGACTAGTTTTGGGACGTTTGGGCGATGTTGGGTTGAGCCAAGGAGATTCGAAGAAGGAAGTAGTGCTTACGGGGTTATTATGCTTTAAGTAAATAAATCCTTGGGTTAATTGATAAATGGGCGTAACAATTAGGTTCAATATTTATTGTACACACTTTAATTATTATCGAGTCAAGACCAATTGAAATTATGGTTTATTTTTAGGCGAAACGACCGTGGCTCGTGACGATCCGGCAGAGGATCAAAGCTAGGGCTATCTCTGTGAGTGGACCCTTCTTCCTTAAAATGATTTATGAAATTCACATTTTTATCTTGATTAATTGAATTTGTCTTAGTAATAACAAATGTGAGCGAACTTTGGTTTTCAAATAAATTCATAAAAGATTTCATTAATCCTATTATGCATGATAGTTTGAATTTGATTTCGGATTTGATGAAAATGTTGGATTTCGGATTTCAAATGCTTCATAAGAAAGTTTTTAAAACATATATTTACATGTTGGTTTTAGTGAGTCGTTGGGCTTTGGGAAATGAATTTAGTTTCTCATTTTATATACAAGGTTCATTTAATATTTCGGTTTTGTCGAAAAGTAGTATTTGATTTATGTATATTGAATTTGATTCGGATTTCGTATGTTGGTTTATGGATTTTGAGTTTCTTTTTAGAAAAGTATCCTAATAATTTATTCTTGGTGGAAAAAGGATTATGATTTGGTTATGGAAAATGGTTTTCAAAACCACCTTTTGCAGTACCTTACAGGTTATCAGATTTAATAGGTCTTTGGGACCCATCACGGCACACATATAGGCTTTGGGCCGTGTGTTGGGATGCTTCGCCCTTTGGGGGCCGCTCTGCGTGCACGTATGACCAGGATTGCCTGCACGTGCTGATTTTATTCGCACGTGTGTATGGCCAGGATATTGCCTGCACGTGTTGGATTTACTCCACGCGTGTGTATCGCCAGGATATTGCCTGCTTGTGCGATGCAGGAATTCCGCACAGGTGTATGGCCAGGTTATTCAGGGTATATAGCATGGTGCAAAATGAAATTGGTATTTTCAAGAGTTTAAATATGGATTTTAAGTGAGAATTACTTTTTGAGTTTTAGAATGATTTCGATTTTATTATTACTATGACTTTGTTATTTAGATGGGTGGCTTTTGAGAAATGAGTTTTGATTTATTTTTGCTTTGAGTCTCATTAGGTTTATAACTCGCTTAAAGTTTGGAAATGATTTGAAAACTGGGAGATTTCAGAGAGTGACGTGAGGTCTTGGTGCTAAATGTGGTTTTGAAGGATTTTCTGAAACAAAAAGTTTATTTTTATTTTCGTTTCCATTAAACTGTCCACTCACTGAGTTTGTCTCACCGTTTTCTTGTTTGGTATTAAATTGTCCCCCCAGGTAGTAGCTTTGGTGGAGGTTGAGTCAAACACGTCGAGGCAGTTACATCCATCTCTCAAGTTGGACCGTGTAGGCACCAGTTAATATTCCTGTAAAAGTTCCTTGTATTAGGATAGCAGCTCTGATAATCATCTACAATTTTAAGTTGGATTCTCTGTGAAATTGTTGGGTCTGAGACCCTATTTGGTTGTGGTAGAGGTGGTTGTTGTTTAGAAGTGTTTTTAACAGGTTTGAAATTTCTGGGTTAGTCAATTTTCAGGGGAGGTTCTGCCGAATTTTCGGTAGGATTTTCCTTAAATTTGGATTCCCGCAGGACCTCTCCGGGTTTCAGGGTGAAATCCTGGGGCGGTCCTGTCACAAGCCGAGCCACTCTCCAGCCGCAAGCCACCTCTATTTCTCTCTCACGATCTCCCACGCAGCCACTCAGCACAAGCCAAGCCAGCCGCCTTTCCATTTCCCTCTCACGCCTGCAACGTTAATCATCCAACCAGCCAATGCGAGCGCGCCACGTGGCACCTCTTATAGCTGCCTCCAGCCTTTTTCCTTTTGCCTCTCTCCTTTAACAGCTGATCCCCCCTCCTCTCATATTTTCTAGCCCTAATATTTGTCTATAAATAGGAACATTTAGTCCGCTCTTCATATCTTTACACTCTAGAATTTTAATTTCTGTCTTTTCTAGTATTTCTCCTAAGATTTCTCTCTCAAGCCATTTGGCTATGATATTTGAGAGAGAATAGGAATGTAACTCTCTTACAATTTTAATTAATAAAAGTTTAATATTATATCTCTTTTCTCTCTTCTCCTAATCCTCTATTTACTTTATGCTATTTATTTTATGTAGTTCTTTATTTTATATTTAACTTTAATATTATGTATCTCTTCTCTTTTTTCTAATCCTCTATTTATTCATGTCTTTTATTTTATGTAGTCCTTTACTTTATGATTAGTAGTGTTATTTATTTTATTGTTCTTTAAATTTTATGCTCATTTACTTCTTTCTTTATTTTATTTAAGATATAAGATCATGAGTGGTCACTAAAAATTACTAAAAATTTCATTTAATATGTTCATAAGTGTGTGGAACCCTAACCTTGGTTCTTATACCATTGTTTAGTTTCTATAACCAAAAAGTTGTTATTTTCCTTTCTAGATTTAATATTTCAATTCTTGCACTTTTATTTACCTTATTCTATTTTCATCTACTTTATTTGCTTTTTAATTTAGTTGCATTTTATTTTAAATTGTCTCACAAACCAACAAAATTTCCAAACTATGTTAGATTTAATTTACTTAAGTTTAAGCTTAGTGTATCGTTTTTCATCACTACTTAAGGTTTGACCTCGTTAATATACTACTCAATTCGTATATTTGCGAGTAAATAAAATTTTACAACAAGTTTTTGATGCCGTTGCCGGGGAGTGTTTTGATACACTAGTTTAGGCTTTTTGTGAGTTTAAATCTTGCACTAGTTTTCATTTATTTTGCTTTTCTAAAAACAAACAAACAAAAAAAAATTAAAAAAATAATAAAAATTTCGAATTTTCCATTAATTAGTATTTTTTTTTAGTTTCCTTGTTCTTTTTCCCACTTTTATAAGTGCCGAAAAAAAAAAAATATCTTTACACTTTCTTGCATCTCTTCTCTTGTAGGTGCCAAGAAAAGAAAGAAAAAAAATTATATATTTATAGTTTACTATTTTTGACAGGACCGCGCCCGGATTCCACCCTGAAACCCGGAGAGGTCCTGCGGGAATCCAAAATCAAGGAAAATCCTACCGAAAATTCGGCAGAACCTCCCCTGAAAATGGACTAACCCAGAAATTTCAAAACCTGTTAAAACACTTTTAAGATATCAACCACCTCTACCACAACCAATAATAAAATCTCAGGCCCACAACAAGTAATACAACTCTAATCAGAGCACATCTAATCGACTATACAATCATATCTCATTTTAATAATTTCAAGGAAAGACATTGATCCTATTATACCAATAAGTTGGAGATGTGAAACTCGAATGCCTCAACGTGGTACGGTCCGACCTCGGTGATCACTACCTGGGGGGGAAAAACGTCAAAAACAAAATGTGAGAAAACTTTCAGTGAGTGGACAAAATAAAGAAACAAAACATTAAGTGATTCATCATTTCAAATTGCTTTAAAATCAATCTCCACTGAGACCTCACGTCACTCTTTGAAATCCCCCAGTTTTAAAATAAATTTCAAGCTTAAGAGTATTATAAAACTAATGGAACTCAAGGACAAGATAATTCAAAACACGTTTCCCAAATAACAAATCATTTAATTTAACGAAATCATAAAAATAATAAAATCGAAATCATTATAAAACTCGAAAGGTATTTTTCACTTAAAAATTCGTATTTAACTCTTGAAGATACCAATTCGTCTTCCACCATGCCATATACCCTGAATAACTTGGCCATACACCTGTGCGGAATTCCTGCATCGCACAGGCAGGCAATATCCTGGCCATACACACGCGTGGAGTAAATCCAACACGTGCAGGCAATATCCTGGCCATACACACGCGTGGAGTAAATCCAACACGTGCAGGCAATATCCTGGCCATACATACGTGTGAATAAATCAGCACGTGCAGGCAATCCTGGTCATACGTGCACGCAGAGCAGCCCCCAAAGGGCGAAGCATCCCGACACACGGCCCAAAGCCTATATGTGTGCCGTGATGGGTCCCAAATACCTATCCAATCCGATAACCTGGAGGGTACTGCAAGGGTGGTTTGAAAACCATTTTTCCATAACCAAATCATAAAATCATTTTCTCACAGATAGAAAATATCTTTATCGTTCCCATAAACTTTAAATCCTCAATCCACAATGCATAAGCAGAACTAGTAAAATAGTCTTTAATAAATCTCATTCAAAACACATAAATCAATCAAAACTTTGACCATAGGCTAAAATATGAAATAATCCGTACGTATAAAAATAAGAAACTAATTTCTTTCAAACTTCCAGCAATAAAACTTAATTGAAATCCAACATTTAATGCCAATGATCAAATCCCAAGATAAAATTCCCAAAGCATTTAGTGTGAAATGATTGATGAAATTTTCATGAATTCTTTAGAAAACCAAAAGCCTATACAAACTTCTATTTCACAATTAAAATTTATATAAATAGAATAAATCACGAATTTCATAAATCATTTAAAGAGACAAGAGTCCACTCACAGTAATATCCCTAGCTTCGATCCTGTGCCGGATCGTCACGAGCCACAGCCGTGTCGCCTATAGAATAAACAATCAACGAAATATAATTAGTTCCGACTCAAGACACTTAAACGTAAATGTGTGCTTAACTTAACATCACACCCGACTCCCATTCTTGCTCGACGATTCCCAACCTCCACTCGTAGACCCAGAACCCCTACATGAACACTCCGGAAGCTCCTCGGCTCAGCCTAACCAAAAACGTCCTAACCAAGATCAATAACTCACTCTACCATTTCCTTAAAATCATCCTACATTCACTAAAATACAATGGGGTTCGAAATCCCCTTGTGTGCCGCCCAAGGTGGCTGTCTCAAACCAGATTTTTAGCCGAGAATGCCCAATTCCTCAAACCCATTCAGTCCTTCAATCTTAAACCACAATTGGGGTTCCTAGGAATAGAATTTATTACTCAAAGCAACACAAATGGTCCTCTAGTCCGAAAATTAAAGAACACCCGAAATGGCTTCAAAACTTAGAAACTTCAAATTCCCAATTACTTGAAATTGAACAATATGAATTTAGGGAAATGAAGGCCCAATAGAAGAGGAAGAAAACTCACCAAAAATATGGATGAAAGGGGCTGAGATTTGGCCGGAATTCGGTGAGGGAGAGGCGGCGGGCTGGGCTTCCTCTGGCCCTGTTTTCGCGCGTGTGGGAGCTGGGCTGGCTGGAGGAGTGGTCGGGAGAGGTGGTCGGCGTCGGGAAGGCTCGCCGATGGCCTGGGCTGGTCAGGTAATGGCCAAAATTGGCCGGGCTGGGCTGAGTCGATCGCGCGTAGAGGAGAGAGAAGAGGGTCGGGGAGAGGGAGAAAACTGAGGGGGGGGGTCTGTGGGGTCGGCAACGACGAGAAGGACTCGTCACCGGCCTCTGGTCGCCGGGGAGTAGGCCGGAGCTGGCCGCGCCGGTGAGAGCAGAGAGGGCGAGGTGAGTGAGCTCGGGGAGAGAGAGGGAGAAGTGAGAGAGTGCGGGAGAGAGAGAGAGAGAGAAAGAGAGAGAGAGAGAGAGAGAGAGAGAGAGNGGGAATATTCTAGAGAGAGAGAAACTTCTTAAATAAAAATCTGATTTTAAATTTTTAAAACCCAATTTGTCAATTTTACATAAATGCCCCTCACTTCACATGTCTGTATCTTCTAAACCGTAACTCGAAACGACACGTGCTACGTGTCTATGAAATCGTGAGCTCAAAACCTATCCAACGAACCCAAGGTCAAAGACGAAAGACCATTAGTTTTAAAAGTCAACTTTTGGTCAAACCCCAAATTAAAACAATAATAAAATAAAAATTTTAAATCCAAACCCTTTTTATTTTCTGAATAAATCCCAAAATCTTTAAAATACAATTCAACATCGTTTTAAAAAAAATCTCTTTAAAGCATAGTTAAATAAAAATTTAAATTTCTAGTGAAAATTTGGGTCGGGTCGTTACAATTTTGAGTTTATTATTTATTTTAGTAGTCTTTTTTATTTTGTGCTTGTGATAAATATAAATTTTTGCTTTTATTTAGCAATTAGCATCTTTATAGTTGTCTCTTTCTTTATAGCTTCCATAACTAGTATCTAGCATCATCTTTTATTTTCTTTATCATTAGATTTATCTCCTTTGCCATCTAATTTAAAAAAAAAAAAAATTTATATATATAGTAGCATACTTATTTCTTGTTTGTCTTTAGGTTGTTGTATCTAGTTTCAATTGTAGAATTTCTCTCCTTGCTTTTATTTATTGTGAAAAACAAAATCAAATATTTTTGTCATTTAGTATAATTTGGTTAGATCTTATTTATTGTTGTGTTGTGCATCTTATCCATTACAACATTAGATAAGGTAATTTCTTTTTCCTCTTATTTCATTTCTCTTTTCCTTTTTCCACCTTTTGTTTATTTTTATTTTAGTTCTATTTCCCTTTCTCCTTTTGCTATAGTTTTAGTATTAATTCTACTATTTTCTTTTTAGTGCTTACATTGGGGAGAAGTTTGCAAAGGTTGTGGTCATCAAGAAAAGGGAATTGGTAGAAAAAGTTTGGTTGCCGTCTCTTAGTGTGTTGTGGCCAATGTCACCACACTAGTGGTATACTCTAAACTTTTTCTTTTTAAGGTTTTCTTGAGTGGTGTTTGCCTTACTTGTGCAATTTCAATTTCCATATATTGTTGTTTTGTTGGTTGTTGCATTTTCAATTAGCACTCTTGCATAATCAACTAGTAAGGGAATTCACCCCCAACAAGATAAGGATTGGATTTAATCACCAAGTCCTTGCCCACCTAGGTTAACCATCTTTTACATTTGTTAATCCCAAACTCAATTTGATTAAAATTAAGTAGACATTGGCCAAAGGGTTCACGAAAGTCATAGGACCCTCTTGGAAGGAGTCAATTAGTGGATACTCCGGTGAGTGTTTTTGGAAGTACAATGTCTAGAAAGGTTCTTTAAGGTTGCAATCATCTTGATGCTTAAAGGGGACTGGTTTTTAAGAGAGACCGTCAGTGACTCCTCCACCCCCTCCGGAACCGGCCTGGTTGTATTTTTGAGAACCTTATATCGGTACGCCACTAATTCGCTTTGAAAGGGAGGAGGAGCTTGTCTAGTGCTTAATCAAGATTAGGATTGTCTAAAAGACACCTCCCAAGGCTAAATCAAAGATAATTAAATTGCATGTTTGGATTAACTCCTTGTTTTGTGATTTTGTTTAGTTGTATTTGCTTTGTTTGTTAGTTTGTCCATATTTTCGTTTAAAAAAGGGTAGTTAATTAATTAATTAAAAAATACGAAAAAAAAAAAAAGTTTTTGAAATTTTTTTCTTAAAATTCGTCTAGTGTATGCTTGGTTGCCGTTCATTGAATCATGATTTAGCATCTTTTGACCTTGAACTTGAGAGAACACTTAGACATTTAAAGAAAAGAATTGAACCGATAATTGAAATGGGTGAAAACATTGAAATTCGTCCGTTAAGAGAATATTTTGCTCCCGTCATCCTTGACACCCCTTCTTGCATAGTCTTGCCCCACACTACTGCAACTCATTTTGAGATTAAACCCCACATCATTCAATTGTTGCCCTCCTACCACGGTTTGGATCGAGAGGACCCGTACACACATGTTCAAGAATTCATTGAAATTTGCCCAACCTCTAGATACCAAAATTTTCCCGATGAGTTCGTGCGTCTTCGTTTATTTCCATTTTCGGTCAAGGACAAAGCGAAAGCTTGGTTAAACTCCCAACCCCCCCCCCCCGGTTCCATCACTACATGGGATCAACTTGTTAACAAATTTTTGTCAAAATTTTTTCTAATGTCTAGGACTAACGCGCTTAGGAGAGACATTTCGGAGTTTAGACAAAAAGACGATGACCAGTTTTATGAGAGTTGGGAGCGATTCAAGGATTTAATTTTGAGATGTCCTCACCATGGTTTCGAGACGTGGCATTTGGTGCAATATTTTTACAACGGTTTAACTCAAATAAATCGCAATATGGTAGAGTCCATGAATAGGGGTGCGTTTTTAAATCTTGGGGAAGAGCAAGCCTATGATTTTTTTTGAAAAATTGTCTGAAAATTCTCAACAATGGGATTTCTCCAACCCACATGATAGACAAGCCAAAGAACCAAAGCGTGAGGGGATGTATGAAGTGAGAGGTGATGTAGACTTAGGATCTAAGATTAAGAGCCTAACGAGAAAGGTAGAGGCCTTAGCCTTGAGTCAAACCATGAGTGCCGTTAAGCATGTCCAAAGTGAGGTTTGTTCTCATTGTGCTAGCCCAATGCATAATGTCCAAACGTGTCCTTTCTTGTATACTTTTTCCGAGAATAATGTTGAGCATGCGAATGCCCTTAACAATTTTAGGAAGCCGTTTGTGAACCAAGGTACCTTTTCCGATACCTACAATCCCAATTGGAAGAATCACCCAAATTTTTCTTGGAGACAAGGCCAACCCCAAACACATTTAGGAGGAAATTCAATGCCAAACAATTAATTCCGTTCTCCTAATCCCTCATATTCTCATGTTCCCCATGTTCCTCATCCCACTCCTCAAAGTGTTGCCCCACAACAAAATCCATCATCACCTTTAGATGTAACACCCCGATCCTAGGGCCCAAAAATACACTGAAACTTTGTCTTTTAAACCTCTTTTCAAAGAATGAGCTATGCACTTAACATAATAATTAAATACATTTGGTAAATAAGAGTGTGAGCCCAAAACATTTATGTAAATTTACTGTATAAAATCAGTTAAATCAAATTAAAGTGGGTCCCACTGCCTCGTCTTCTCCTCACTGCCTCCTCAGCCTGCTTAACCTGCAAAACACTAACAACCACACTGCACCATACACATGGTACACCGGGTCATTTAAACAAACAACCCGGTAAGCTCACTAGAGCTCGTATAAGTGAAATGACATAATAATAATTGTCCTCAATAATTTTCTCAATCCCCAAACTCAAAATAGTCCACAAAATATCAATAATTACTTAATCACAAAACATTCCACCACCAATCATCCAAGCATCAAGAAAATCAAAAACTCCTCAAATGCACATCAAATCTTATCAATAATAATAATTATACTCTGACAAATCAATTGCATAATCATAAACCATTAACCTCAACCTCAATCATTCACATCCTATTTAATATCCTCAATGCATAGACACCATCATTTCCGTCCTCACGATTCAAGCCTAGATTTCACTAAGTCCTAGTAAACAAATGCAATACAAGCAACCCAACAACCATATATCTATCTAATTTCACACACTTCATTTCTTGGAAATCCTCCAGCTTTATAACTACTTTAAAAAAATCTCCTTTCAAAACCATTTTTAAATCCCCTTAACCGTAAATCAAGCTCTGAACTGAATTTATCCTTAGAAACTGATATCTCGAAACACTTATTCTTAAAAACTCACATCATCCTCGTACCTGTACTGTAGACAATGTCCTGGCCACAATCCCGTGCTCGGGCAGGCTCAAATCCTAGCCACAATCTCGTACGGATGACCCTTCCACACGAGCAGGCTCGTATCCTGGCCACAATCTCGTACGGATGACCCTTCCGCACGAGCAGGCTCGTATCCTGGCCACAATCTCGTACGGAGGGGTCTCTCCGCACAAGCAGGCTCGTATCCTGGCCACAATCTCGTACGGAGGGGTCTCTCCGCACAAGCAGGCTCGTATCCTGGCCACAATCTCGTACGGAGGGGTCTCTCCGCACAAGCAGGCTCGTATCCTGGCCACAATCTCGTACGGAGGGGTCTCTCCGCACAAGCAGGCTCGTATCCTGGCCACAATCTCGTACGGAGGGGTCTCTCCGCACAAGCAGGCTCGTATCCTGGCCACAATCTCGTACGGAGGGGTCTCTCCGCACAAGCAGGCTCGTATCCTGGCCACAATCTCGTACGGAGGGGTCTCTCCGCACAAGCAGGCTCGTATCCTGGCCACAATCTCGTACGGAGGGGTCTCTCCGCACAAGCAGGCTCGTATCCTGGCCACAATCTCGTACGGAGGGGTCTCTCCGTACGAGCAGGCTCGTATCCTAGCCACAATCTCGTACGGAGGGGTCTTTCCGTACGAGCAGGCTCGTATCCTAGCCACAATCTCCTACGGAGGGGTCTCTCCGTACGAGCAGGCTCATATCCTAGCCACAATCTCGTACGGAGGGGTCTCTCCGTACGAGCAGGCTCGTCCAATCTGTACTCGCATTTCCAACTCACAACATTTTTCCCAAAATTTCTCTGAACTCTGCCGAATCCTTCCGAATTTGATCCCCGCTTATAAACCATCACTTGTCTGTCACTCGAAACATACTGACTTTTCCTCAATAATTAGTTTGATCATTTGTATATAATAACTGCCTAATCATCAATCATTAACCTCGACTATAAATAATCCTTCTCTAATTTGGTGACTCTACTCTAAGCAACGCTATAATTCCCAATTAATTCCTTCGCTTCAAATCCTCGTCAATTCATTCTCCTAATTCAAATCCTACACCTAATCTTCTCTAACGTGCAACAGCAAATCTTTAAAACAGACAATGAAACCACGGTACTCAACAATATAAGCAGATAAGTTTCACTTAAAATTTAACTACGTAAAAGTCCGGAATACCCTTCACGGTGCCATTGCTCGGATACCAAATCCGGCAGCATAACGGCATCGTGAATGAGATTTCTCGAGCCCATGTACCTGTTAAGACCAGACAACCAATTTATAAATATCCAGGGTTCACAATTTGGCCATTCAAAGACCGAAATGAACGGTAACCACCACACACGGTGGCTGCCCAGCCTCAAATTACACACAATACTCACCAACACATAGACAGACCCTAGGGTTGGCCTCTAAGAGTCCTGGGGAGGCTGATTAACAAGAAAAACCACCTAACTCGCCGCCACAAGTGGCGGAGCCGTCGGTGGCAGCGGCGGCACAACCTAGAAATACCCAAATTCAGCTTCAAATAATCCTAATTGCATAATAAAACCTTCAATTGCACAAAAATAATTCAAATTCAAGTCCAATTTCAAGAAATTCGAAATATAACAAACACCCTAAAATCAAATTTTCAATTTCTCAAAATTGGGAAAACACACCTTAGGGGAAAGATAGCCCGTACCTCGAAGATCATTTTTGACAACTGGACCGACGGCCAAATCTCGCCAGAAATGGCCGAAATCGACGGCGGAAGCCGCCAGCTTTTGCATTGTCGATTCGCCGCCGTGAGCGATCACCGGAGCAAGGGGGTGACGCTGCTGGACTCGCCGGAGTCTGGGGAAGAGAACCCAAGTGGTCGTCGGCCTCGAACTCGCCGGAAAAATTGAGTCGCCGTCGAGAGCTTCGTTCAGAAACGACGTCGCTGCGCCGCCGTTGCGGCTTGGTTGGCTGATCGGACCCCACTGGAAGGTCGGCGGCGTGGAGGCGAGTCCAACGCCGGTCGAATCACTGAAATCCGGCGTCGGACGACCAAGGGTCGAGGAGAGAGGTCGCGGGGAAGAGAGAGAGAGCCAGCCGAGAGAGAGAAAACCAGCGGGGAGAGAAGAGAGAGAGTATCCCGAAATTTCTGGATTTTTGGGTATTTAAAACCCACTCCTACCAAATTACAAAATTGCCCTTCCCTTCAAATGCTCGTATCTCTCAAACTATAACTCTGTTTTATACGTGCTTCGTGTTTACGAACTCGTAGGCTCGAGATCTATCAAACGGACCCAAGGTCAAAGACGAAAGTCCCTTAGTTTTAAAAGTCAACTTTGGGTCGGGTCGTTACATTAGAGGACACACTCCAAAAGTTCATGCAATTGACCGGTCAAGCCTTTGTTGAGGTTAAAACTTCCACCCACCAAAATACACAAGCCATTGCAAAGCTAGAACATCAAATTGGTCAATTTGCTAACATTGTGGGGGAGAGAGAAGGAAAAATTTCCAAGTCAAACCATTCCTAATCCAAAGGGTCAATTTCATGTTGATACATCTAGTTCATCCAATACTCATGAGCATGTCAAGTCCATCACAACCCTTAGGTCGGGTAGGCAAATTGATAATAAGGTTCAAATGCCCAATTTGGAAAAAGAAAATGATGAAAATGAAAAAAATGAAACAAATGGAGTAGGTGGTTTAGAGCCTCATGTTGATCATATTGTTAAGTCAAAGGAAAAAGAGCCCTTAATTGTTGATCCTTCTCCAACTTTTGTCCCCAAAGCCCAATTTCCTCATAGGTTGGCTAAGACAAAGAAAAATGCACAATTTAATGACATCCTAGAAGTGTTCAAGCAAGTCCATATCAATATTTCATTCTTAGATGCCATCAAACAAGTGCCTTCTTATGCCAAATTTTTGAAAGACCTTTGCACCATAAAAAGGAGAACCAACGTTCCAAAGCAAGCCTTTCTCACCGAGCAAGTTAGTTCAATTATCGAGCATTGAATTCCGGTTAAATACAAGGATCCCGGTTGTCCTACCATTGCATGCACGATAGGAACTCATCATATAGGAAGAGCATTGCTAGATTTAGGAGCAAGCGTGAACCTTTTACCATACTCCGTTTATGTGCAACTTGGCTTAAGAGAGATGAAACCAACCTTGGTAACTCTTTCTTTAGCGGATAGGTCGGTTAAAATTCTTAGGGGAATGGTGGAAGATGTCTTGGTCAAAGTGAATGAATTTTATTTTCCCGTGGATTTCATTGTGCTTGACACCCAACCCGTGACCAATGCTTGTGATCAAATTCCGGTAATTTTAGGACGTCCATCCTTGCCACTGCAAATGCCCAAATTAATTGTAGAAATGGAGTCATGAATTTGTCGTTTGGAAACTTAATTATGGATCTTAATATTTTTAACATAAGTCAGCAACCACTAGAGGGTGAGGATAGCATTTGTGAGGTTAATTTAATCGAACAAATAGTGGTAGACTCTTTCCATAGGGATAGTGTTGAGGACCCACTAGAAGCTTAGCCCACTTTGGTTGCAACTTTCATTTTAATGAAGCCATAGAAGAAGTCAATGCACTGTTGGACTCCACACTTATCATGAACACCACCAATTGGAAACCAAGGGTAGAACATCTTCGTCTTTCCAAAAATCCTCCACTTCCTTCCACTATTGAGCCACCCAAGCTAGATCTCAAACCATTACATGATAATCTTAAGTATGTGTTTTTAGGATCTTCTGATACCTTGCCCGTGATCATAGCCTCCGATTTAAATGATGAGCAAGAATGCAAGCTTGTGGAAATTTTGAGGGAACATAAGGAAGCCATAGGTTGGTCCATAGTTGACATTAAAGGCATTTCTCCATCCATGGTCATGCATACACTACTACAAAATAGCAATCAGACAACGGATATTCACCGTTGTCTGAGTTTATAATTTACCGTCGTCTAATCGAGTGTTGTCTATTCATACCCCCAATAGACAACGGATAAAATCCGTTGTCCTGTTGCACCTACACAACGGTTATAGATGTACCACCGTTGTATATACAACCTTTAAAATCAATGATTTGGAAGATACCGTTGTTGAGTGCCAATTTAAACATCGGTTTATATTTAAAAACCGATGTGTATATATATGTCAAACAACGGTTATGTTAAGTAAAGAATTGGTTTTACAACTATTTTAGGTAGAAACACGAGGTGTAATAGCCATTAAAACAACGGGTTATTGTTAAAAACCGTTGTCTAATCTATTGAATAATATGTGTATTGCCATGTCTATAGGTGTTTCAAACTACGGTGTTTTATATGAAACCGTTGTATTCATGCATTAAGAAAATTAAATATTAACCATATAACCGTTGTATATACTTATTTGGTACATCGATTTTTGGATTAGAAACTGTTGTATGAAGGTACTTAGCACAATGGCTTCTTAAGATTTGTGTGGTATGCTTAAGAATTAGACAATGGTTTATTATATTGAACCATTGTAAGTCAAGGGCACAGACCACGCTTTTGATCGAAAAACTGTTGTATAATGTGCCTGTTTACATCTGTTTTTAGAAACTCCCAATTGTCTTTGACCACAATGCAATTATGAACAAACAATGCAGAATCTGATTGATGAGATAGGTTGTTTTGGTACAACCATTAATTGATTCCCTTCATAATTAACATTCCTAATAAATTATACATTTACAAAATACCAATTCACAATAATAAAGGATTGGAATTTCTAATATAACCAAATAATATAAGATATTTAAAGGTAGTAATTGTATATATATATGTACCTTGCTCCCTTAACCCAATTTCATTCACAAAACCAGCCATATATGCCATAAACAAAAACCCTCCATATATACCTTTCCAAAAAACTAGGCATCAATCTAATGAATCAACCTAATTGCTGCCATATATATATCAAAATATTATCCAGCAGCTAGCCTATCAATCATCCCAATCTAATCTAGCAAAGTAATCAATATATCATATATACCCAAAGCTAGTCTAGCTAAACATATGGCCTACGTAAAAAAGGTGTCATGCAAAAATCCAACCAGAAATGTCTACATAAACTGGCCACGAAGTTTGCCCATTCAGCCCGGACTTCATCGATATCTTATTGGGTATAAGTGTTGTCCTGCCTTTCGTTCCCACTGAAACAAGGCAAACATGGAGTACTAATTAAAAATAAAATTCAACCAAAAATTTTATGTAACAA
>QANW01004075.1:5232-19240 GCA_003254865.1 Dryas drummondii
GCTAAGGAAGGCCCAAGAAGCTCTTAGTTTATGCATTAGGAGAACAATGGCGAGAAAGTAACTAGCCAAACCTTTTTAGCTGTCAAACTTTAATATGTTGTGTTCAAATTAACTGTCATTAGCCTTGGATGGTTATTGCATGCTTATCTGATTTGAAACTGAAAATTAACATTGCAAGATAGAATAAAGTGTGTGTGCGTGTGGTGATGTGTGCGTGTGTTTCCATCTTTCAAAACCCCCCATTTAGTTATTCTAGTGATTATTTGCACTGATTTGTTGTATATTAACCATTCCCTGTGGGATCGACCTCGTGCTTGTACGCTTTGCTACTGATGCGATTCGTGCACTTGCGAGTAAACTTAGAATGAGGTAATTGTTTATTTTGTTCTAAGAAAACACATCAACACTTAGCCAGTTAACCTACATGTTCCCTAGTTCAAGCTAAGGCAGCTGTTACCCATGTAGGAGTCATTAAGTTTTATGATAACGTCAAACATGCACAACATATAAGCTTTAACTATTTGCTTATAGAGGTCGCCCAACCCCACTACCAAGAATAATCCCTTATTCCCTTGTTACTTGTGGTTTAGTGTCTTTGACTATTTCACAGCTAAACCTAACAGATAAACTAGATGCAATTACCCTAAGGTGGCCAGTCAAAGGATGCAAACAACTAGTGACGGGGGTTTTAATAGATAGTGGAAATTTAATACGCGCAAACATCAAAATAACAGACCAAGAGACGGATAAACGATTTGTTAGAACATGCAAATCCATTAATCAACCTACGACTAACATGCAAGATAGAATAACTAACCTACATAATAAAATAAAATAAATAAAAACAGAAACAATAAACAATAATGAAATCCCAATTCATGCTTGCAAAAGAAAATCAGAAACGTAAAGTTAACAAAATTAAATGCATGCACGAATTAAAATCAGCAACATAAACTAATTGAAATCAAAAGACAAGCTAAATAAATTCAGAAACTTAATTGAAAATATTCAGGAGCATAATTCAACAATAAAAATAGAAACTAGAAGGAAAAAGAAAGCAAAAATCAGAGGTGCAAACAAATGGGGGCTGCGGCAAGGAGAGAGGAAGAAGGAGGCACTCACGGCAAGGTGAGCTGGGGCTTGCGGCAGCAGGCTGGTCCTTCTCTCTCTTACTTGTCACGCCACCCTCTCTCTCTAAGTCTCTCTCTGAATTTGGCTTTCTGCACTTTTCCTGGTTTGACCAGGATTTCACTCGTTTTCCTGGTTTGACCAGGGAATGTCCCAAAGTGGCTCCATTTGCTTCTTTTTCTCATTTCTGCTTCATTTGACCTGAAAACAAAAAAACAAGACAAGAAACACAAAATATCGAGTCCTAACACTCTAGTTTAAGGAATTAGTATCATAAAGTGATGAAAAATGCACACTCATCATTAGGAGCCCTCACCCCTATAACATCAACTGCCATACCACAGCCCCTTAATCATAAACTCCTCACCCCTATAACACTTATTCTCCCCAATCTGAGAATATTATAGAAAAATATAACTCTCTAACAAGTCTCTACTAACAAGTTAATCTCAATGCGAAATCGAGTTAATCTCATATGAACACCAGAAATAAAAAAGGAGTTCTTACCTCCGGTCAGTGACTTTCTGTCAAGAATCCCAAAACAAGATCCTTCAACTTCCTCAAATACCACTCGGAAAAACTGGACATTAACTCAGAAACGTTAGACTCCTAATGAAATTGTTCTAAGCAAATACAAGAAAACAAAAATAATAAAATCCCATTTAGTTCTGGGAGCGTATGAAACAGAAAAAAACAATAAGATTAAATAAAATAATTTCAATGGAAAGAGAAAGATAGGTACCTTCCGAGGTGGTTGCTCATTAAATAGGGATATTTGGCAAGAACGATGGTCTGAAGGGCGAGTGGTAGGATATGCTCTCGGCAGTCGATGGCTTCGTTCTGGGTAGAGACGGCGCGCCGCTGCCGGGATTTGAACCCCATTCTCTGTCCATATCTTCTCAGTTCTCACTTGCTAATTTAAAGAAGCAAATGAAGCATTAAATTCTTAGAAAATTAACCCCTAATTTGAAGAAACAAATGCACCATATCCCTAATTTCATGAAGTATACAAACTTAAGAAATCCCTAATTTGAAAAAAAACCTAAACAATAGAAAATTCCAATTTTTAAACCCTAATTTCAGTAAAGAGAGAAGAGGACAGAGAAAAAGAGAGAACCTAGGATGAGATAGAGAAAAGATCCATGACAGAGAGAAAGAGAGAACCCAACTTACATTTTGGCTGCAACCCATGACGATGAGCGAGGCAGAGAGAGCACTTGAGGGTCGGCGCCGTCGCCAAAGTTAACCACGCGACGGCGACAACGACTGTGAGAGAGAGAGAGAGAGAGAGAGAGAGAGAGAGAGAGAGAGCGCTCGGGCTGAGAGGGAGTGCTGAGAGTGTTTCTGTGTTTGTGTTTGAGATGGGAGTATCGGGTCTAAGTCTAAGTCAAAACCTTGAAGTTGTTCTAAAAATTTGTATATTGGTTTTTAGTTGAAATAATTAATATCAGTTCAGGGTTTAGATATCAGTTTTATAAAATTTTAATTTCTATCCAAAACTTTAAATATCGGATTTGAAAATTTGGCGATATACAAATGTGTTTCGATGTCAGTTTTAAAAAACTAAAAATTCAATTGATATAAAAAACTTTTATAATATCAATTTTTAAAAAATTGATATCTTTCTAATGATATCTAATGGGGTATTTCCTAGTAGTGCTTGGTCTGTTAGTTTGATGTTTGCATGTATTAAATTTTCACTATCTATTAGAACCCGTCACTAGTTGTTTGCATCCTTTGACTGGCCACCTTAGGGTAATTGCATCTAGTTTATTTGTTAGGTTTAGCTGTGAAATAGTCAAAGACACTAAACCACAAGTAACAAGGGAATAAGGGATTATTCTTGGTAGTGGGGTTGGGCGACCTCTATAAGGAAATAGTCAAAGCTTATATGTTGTGCATGTTTGACGTTCTCATAAAACTTAATGACTCCTGCATGGGTAACAGCTGCCTTAGCTTGAACTAGGGAACATGTAGGTTAACTGGCTAAGGAAGGCCCAAGAAGCTCTTAGTTTATGCATTAGGAGAACAATTGCGAGAAAGTAACTAGTCAAACCTTTTTAGCAGTCAAACTTTAATATGTTGTGTTCAAATTAACTGTCATTAGCCTTGGATGGTTATCGCATGCTTATCTGATTTGAAATTGAAAACTTAACATTGCAAGATAGAATAAAGGGTGTGTGCGTGTGGTGTAGTGTGCGTGTGTTTCCATCTTTCTAAAACCCCCCATTTAGTTATTCTATTGATTAATTGAATTGATTTGTTGTGTATTAACCATTCCCTGTGGGATCAACCTCGTGCTTGCATGCTTTGCTACTGATGCGATTCGTGCACTTGCGAGTATACTTGGAATGAGATAATTGTTTATTTTGTTCTAAGAAAACATTCAACATTGCACTCAAATTAGCTGCAATAATCACAGGCAAGGTCTCATTTTCTCCCAAAAATGCATATTTCAAGTGCTCCGGTAACGGTTTCAGCTCCAACTTAGGTGCTTACTCAATGGAAGGAAGCGTCTTATGATTAGTGGATACTAACATTTCAAACTGGTTGAACCACTTATTTCTGAGAGGTCGGGTGCCTTCCAAGAGTGTTGGGGCTTTTTCCACTTTTTCCTCTACTTCACTAGACTCTGGTGCTCCCAAAGCAACCTCCAATGTATTTTCTGAAATGCTGGTTTCGCACACTTCCTCAACCAATGGGTCCAAGCTATCAATCCTCAAGCAATAATCCTCTTCCCTTGGATACTTCATCGCACCGAAAATATCAAACTCAACTGTTTCACCAAGTACAGACATTGTCAACTTCCCATTACTCACATCAATCTTGGTGTTCGCTGTGGCCATGAACGGTCTTCCCAATATGATCGGTAACTAATTTCCTCTAATTGGGGTATCTTCCATTTCAAGAATGATAAAATCAGCTGGCATGATAAAATCTGCAACCCGAACCAGCACATCTTCAACCACACCTTTCGGAACCTTGACTGAACGATCTGCCAATTGAAGAGTAACACTAGTAGGTTTAAGATCTCCTATGCCCAACTGTGCGAAAACTGAATATGGCATCAAATTGATACTTGCTCCCAAATCCAGCAATGCCTTCTCAAACTTATGATTCCCCACCAAACATGGAATCGTGAAACTGCCAGGATCCTTCAACTTAGGTGGCAGCTTTCTCTGCAAAACAGCACTTACTTCTTCACTTAGACACACCTGCTCATGTTCTTTGAACTTCCTCTTGTGTGTGCACAATTCCTTCAAAAACTTGGCATACTTAGGAATCTGCTGAATAGCATCAAGCAAAGGAATGTTGATTTCCACTTTCTTAAACATCTCCAAAATTTCCTTAGCTTGCTCTCCTTACTCTGCTTCCTTTGACGTTGAGGGAAAGGCAACCTTGCTCTTGGAATAGAGGAAGTAATCTCGGCCTTCTTGCTAGCACGCGTAGCAATGTGCTTTTCTTGCTTCTTTCTTTCCTCCTCTTCCTCATCCTTAACCTTAACTTTATCCCTCTTGTACTTTTCCACTTGTTCAGGATCTAGCATCTCAACTTCATCCTCGTTGCCTGCATTATCATCTCGAGTAGTGCCCACTTTGTTGTCAATCACTTTCCCACTTCTCAAAGTAGTGATTGCTTCAGCCTTATCTTGAATTGGTGCACCCTTTACCACTTTATCCAAGGTTAAAGTCACTCGTTCCAATTGGGCTTCCAAATTCGAGATAGCTTTAGCTGTGACACTCAACTGCTCCTCAGTCTTATTCATAAATGACTTGGTATTATTAGTCATTGAAGTTGTACTCTGAGCTAATGCAGCAATCATGTCTTCCAAATAAGTACTCCGTTGCTCAACAGGGGACTGTACACTCGATCTGGCTTGAACTTTTTCAACCTCAAAGCATGACTCTCCATATGATGGCTTAGCTTCTTGATTTGCCATCAGAACCTGCATCATCTGCTTAAGCTCAGACATCTCAGCTTCCATAGCTGATTTCTTTTCCACTCTTTTCTGTCTATTCCACTGCTATGAACTCAACGCCAATGTGTCAAAGAGTGTCCATGCTTCCTCAAAAGTCTTCTTTTTCAGTGCTCCTCCACATGTCATGTCCACCATATTACGATCTTGATCTAACAAACCATCATAAAAGTACTCAATCTGCATCCATGGGGCAAAATTATGATGTGGACACGAAGTCAGAAGCTCTTGGTACCTTTCCCAACTCTCATGAAACACTTCGTCCTCTGATTGTGTAAACCCTAAGATCTGCTTCCTCATAATGGTAGTCTTGCTAACTGGATAGAACCTCAGAAGAAACTTAGATGCCAGTTCTTCCCATGTTTTAATAGAAGCGACCTGCAAGGAAAACAACCAATGTTTAGCTTTATCTTTAAGAGAGAATGGAAATAACCTTAACTTTCTTTGATCATCGCTCAACCCTCTCAGCTTGCCAATCTCGCATATCGCATGAAATTCCTTAATATGCACGTAGAGATCTTCTCCTTAATATGCATATCGCATGAAGGTTCAAAATCAGCTTCCACTTGAGAGTAAGCAATGCATGTAGGCTGAGCTAAAAGCGTTGGAGACGAATAATCACTCAAAGGTATTCTCATTTGAGAGGCATTCGGCTGCAAGGTCTCCTCAATTTCCTCATCTGATTTCTCGTCTTCATATGATCCTTCAGATTCACTCCCTCTCGGCGACACAAGGGTTGACCTCATCCTTAATGGTGTCCAATTGAGTCTCGGTCTGCCCTTGTATGCACTCAACACCTTTTGGCCTTCTGCACGTGAAAGAGGAGTGATCTTCGAATTTGATTCTTCCATTGTACCTTAGAAACAAGAGAAATCAGCAAGAACCAAAAATAAAAACAGAAAATAAAACCTAACTAAAATTAATTAAACTAGCAATCAACACAAATAACAATTCCCCGGCAACGGCGCCAAAAACTTGTTGTATGTTTTCCTAGAGCAAATTAAATAACATTTCCTGAGCTCTAAGTTAACTCGCAAGTGCATGAATCACGGAGTAGCAAAGCTTACAAATACGAGGTCGATCCCACAGGGAATTGGACTAGTGTATGATTACTAACTCAATTAAATTTAATTAACTCAACTCTAACTCACACACGCAAATGAGGGTTTTGATTGGTTTTTGGAACTGGATTGACTAATAAATAAATAGCAAAACTTTAAAATAACAAACGGAATGAATTTGGATAAAACAATAATAAATAAACACTAGGGGTCAGAATCCACCACTAGCATACCATTCACCTTACTATGGACAATAACAATCAATATATAAACATGTTGACAAAGTTCGTCTACTAAAAGGTTTGGCTAGTCACTTTTAGCAATTACTCCCCTTACTGTGCGTAAACTAAGAGCTTCTTGGGCCTTCCTTCGCCAATTAACTTGCATGTTCCCTAGTTCTAAGCTAAGGCAGCTGTTACCCATGCAAGAGTCGTTACGATCTGTGAGAGTGACAAACACATAGCGCATACCTCCAAATTAATGTACCCTATGTCCTCTATGATCTCTTTTCTCATGAATATTATCTTAGGATACCCACTTGTTGCCTATTGAAACTATCATCCTTTCGAGCTTGTTTAGTTTCACAACATAAATCTAGATGCATGCAACCTAAGGTGATCAGTCAAAATGCGAAACAAATAGAATCGATTTAAACAGAGATCCAAGATTTGTCAACATATAAACAATTAAATTATTGATAATCCATAGTGAAAATAAACAGCAATGCTAGGGCTTCATCCTAGCCCTAGCCCAATATTCAGCTACACATAATTAAATCCATAAACAAACAATGCATAATGAAACAATTAAAATAAAAGGAAAGGAAAAAGAAATCAAGCCAAGGCAGCAAGGTAGAGGCGGCTGCAAGAAGGTGGCATAATGGGCTACTGCTCGGCCGTGGAGTCCACGGCAAGGTTGCTGAGATGCTCGGCAAGGTGGCAGCAAGGTGGAGGCGTGAGTGGGTGCTGGTGGCTGCGGCAAGACTTGTTCCTCCTCCTCAAATCAGTGCAAAAATAAAAGTAAACAAAGGTGCAAAGAGATAGGGGCTGCAGCAGAAAAATAAAGAAAAGAGAAGGAGATGATGGGGGCTGCGGCAAGAGAAAAGAAAAGAGATGGTAGCTGCTAGGGTTTGCGTCAGAAAAATTAAAGAAAGAGAGAGAGAGAAACAAGGGTGTGCGGCAAGGAAGAAGGAGGCTAGCTAGAGTTTCTGAAAATTAAAGAGAAGAGAGCTTGAGAACCCCCTTTCTGAATTGAAGATATAAATTTATAGAGATCAGTAGGAGAGAAATCCTTGGGGCAAGGAGAAGAGACTTGCGGCAGCAGCTAGGGTTTTGGAGTGATGGGCTTGCGGCAAGGCTTTGTCCTTTGGCTTAAGTGACTCACGCAAGGGCCAGCTAGGGTTCCTTCCTTGCGCATGGGCTGCTGGTCTTGGGCTTTGATGTGCATTGGGCTCACATGTGTTGGGCTGAAATGGCTTGCACAAGATGGGCTAGGGTTTCACTCCATGGGCTTCCATCTTGGGCTTGCATCTTGGGCTTGCGCATGGGCCTTGCGCATGGGCTCCTTGGCTGCTAGGGTTTGGGCCCATGCATGTGCATGCATGGCCCATCTTGGGTCGGCATCCCTTAGGCCCATGGGCCCTTGATTTTTGACTTCCCATTTTGCCCCTCATTTCCATTTGAATTCAAATTCATTTCTTCCCTTCATTCATTTCCATGGATGTCCACCACCTTCTAGAAGCTTCTGGAACCTTGACTTTGTAGAGTTGACTTTTGACCAACATTTCCTAGTGCAACTAGGATTTCTTGTAAATGAAGGGTTCCTTATCCATTTCGACTTCTCGTAATGACCATATTGGTTCTGGGGTCTCCTAGTGTCATTAGGACTCCTTTCCCTAGTAGGGTTAGGTTTCCTAGTTCAACCAGGATTTCCTGTTCGAATCAGGATTTCTCATTTCTGGCTCCGCAATGATGGTTCTGGACTTGATGTCTCCTAGTTTGACTAGGAATCCTCATTTGACTAGGATTTCGACCCCTTTCCTGGTTTCACCAGGATTTCTCTCGTTTTCCTAGTTTGACCAGGAAATGTCTAAAAATGATCGTTTTGGCTCTTTTTCTCTTCTTTGCTCATTTTATCCTATAAAAACAAAAACAAACTAACAGCACACAAAATATCGAGTTCTTGCACTCTGAGTTAGGAAGTTAGTATCATAAAATAGTGTAAAATGAGCACTCAACAATCATCTTATCCTTTTGTGAATTTTGTAAAATGAGGAAATTGTTGATTTACAGTTCCATATTTTTATTTATAGCTGTACTAGGAATCCTTTTTAGGACACAAAGAATATGCCTTCAATTTGTCTTTTGTGGACAGCCATTGGTTGGCTTCCAAGTGGCACGGGCAGATAAGCAATGTGAGTGTCATGGGTATAGGTGTGTATCGGCCTTTGTTTTGCAAAATGACGAGCATCATCTTTGGGCGTGTATGCTCTTGTGATTTCTTGGATCATTTGTGAGAGCTTATATTTTCAAGTAAGAAAATGGTTTTGAATTTCAAAAACTAAAATAATTTTCTTAACTTGTTTTCAATTCTCTAAAATCTGAATGTGTTGAGTGAGTTCTTGAAGTTTTCACAAATTTATAAACACTATCATTTAGGTTTTAGATCTAGGATTTTCCATTAGCCTTTTCATGTCTTTAGCTTGAGAAGGTTGATTTTTAAAGAATCCAAATTTGCATTTCATGTTCATACATTGAAGAATCCGTTGTGCTTGGTGTGAATCGGTGTCATGGGTTGATGAACTTGGAGATTGAGCTTCCTTCTTCATGATTGATTGATTGCCTAGCTTTTAGAAGTTGCACAAATGGGTAAGAAGCTGCCACTTAGTTTAAGACTTAGTGATTGAGCTTGTGTGTTCTATGCTGCCTTTGTATTCAACTTTCTACATAATAGATTATCCAGTCAACTGAACTAGACCCTCAGTTTTAACCCTTTGTGGTTTTTCTAGGTGAACATCTTGTGTGCTTTCGTCTCCATTCTATGTCTTGATGTTTATTGACTTACTTAACATTTAAACACGAATCTGCTTTGAACATTTATGCTTGATGTTGTTATATGTCATATTGAACTATCTATTTAATCACACACCACAGTAGTTTTGGATAACACTGAGATGCCTACTGTGATGGTTCCTCTAAGTGTATAGGTTTTCACTTAATCCTTTGGTGTGTTTGATTTGTGTTGGCTACAAAAGTTGTATTTTGTTTTTCAAGTGTCAATATGTAGCTTCTGATTTATGTCTGTTTAAATAGTCCCTGAGTCATCACGTAAACAAAAAAATTGGGGTCCAATTACTAACTGTGGTTTTAATCAAGTTGATTAGATAGTTAAATCACCTAATACAAACGTTCAAAACGCACGAAAATGTTATTTTGATGCATATTTGGTCCAATTTCATCCAAACTACACCGAATTGTTCCCAGTTGCCAAGAAAGACATGGGAAAACACATTCTCATGTTAGGATTAGCGTTTTAGACCTATTTGTTTGGGCCATAAATTGACATTTACCATGGCAAGACAAGTAAAATGAGATTGGTTGTGGAGGGGAGGCCGGCCTACCTTCATTCCTGAATTTTGAGTCATGCTAGCCTAAGTGGAGACTTAAATCGAACACATGGCGTGCGATGTTACCACTGAACTAAAAGAGCTGAAAGGGGCTGCTAAAGGGGTCCCAAAAACCACAATATGACAGCCCAAATAGATGGCTGGGTATTTCAGATAGAAAAGAAGCATAGGCGGCAATTTATTTTTATATTTGAGCGGCCTAAAATCGAACTAGTAGTTGTCTTTTTGTTGTTTGGATCAAAGAGAAAAAGAGAGAGGAGTTGCAAGGAGTGTTGCCGGCATGAGAGGAAAAGTGGGTTTTGGAGTGTATATTTGTGGAAGAGGAATAGTTGGGTTTTCCAATAAGAAAATAAAGAGATAGGTGCGCAAATTTGGAGGTTGATACGTCAAGTGAAGGAGGTTGTAGTATGCTTACTTTGAAGTGTTGATGTGTTTTCTTAGAACAAAATAAACAATTACCTCATTCTAAGTTTACTCGCAAGTGCACGAATCGCATCAGTAGCAAAGCGTACAAGCACGAGGTCGATCCCACAGGGAATGGTTAATATACAACAAATCAGTGCAAATAATCACTAGAATAACTAAATGGGGGGTTTTGAAAGATGGAAACACACGCACACATCACCACACGCACACACACTTTATTCTATCTTGCAATGTTAATTTTCAGTTTCAAATCAGATAAGCATGCAATAACCATCCAAGGCTAATGACAGTTAATTTGAACACAACATATTAAAGTTTGACAGCTAAAAAGGTTTGGCTAGTTACTTTCTCGCCATTGTTCTCCTAATGCATAAACTAAGAGCTTCTTGGGCCTTCCTTAGCTAGTTAACCTACATGTTCCCTAGTTCAAGCTAGGGCAGCTGTTACCCATGCAGGAGTCATTAAGTTTTATGAGAACGTCAAACATGCACAACATATAAGCTTTGACTATTTCCTTATAGAGGTCGCCCAACCCCACTACCAAGAATAATCCCTTATTCCCTTGTTACTTGTGGTTTAGTGTCTTTGACTATTTCACAGCTAAACCTAACAGATAAACTAGATGCAATTACCCTAAGGTGGCCAGTCAAAGGATGCAAACAACTAGTGACGGGGGTTTTAATAGATAGTGGAAATTTAATACGCGCAAACATCAAACTAACAGACCAAGAGACGGATAAACGATTTGTTAAAGCATACGAATCCATTAATCAACCTATAACTAACATGCAAGATAGAATAACTAACCTACATAATTAAAACGAATAAATAAAAGAAAACAGCAACAAATAAATGAAATCCCAATTCATGATTGTTAACGGAAATCAGAAACGCAAATTAAGCAAACTTAGAAACATAAACTAAACAACTAATTTAAAGTGCATAAACTAAACGAAATCAGAAACGCAAGACACACAAGATTAAACGCATGCACTAATTAAAAATCAGAAACTTAAAGCAACTGAAACAACTACACAATTAAATTAGATTACATAAATTAAATTGCGTAAACATAAATAACTAAATAAATTCAGAACCAAAGCTATAAAAGAAATAAAGAGACAACTAAATAAAACAGCAAATTAATTAAATAAAATCAGTAACATAATCCAACAATAATAATAGAAACTAGAAGGAAAAGGAAAACAAAAATCAGAGGTGCAACAAATGGGGGCTGCGGCAAGGAGAAAGGAAGAAGGAGGCACCTAGCACAAGCAATTGGCTCACGGCAAGGTGAGCTTGGGCTTGCGGCAGCAGGTGGTCCTTCCCTCTCACTTATCACGCCACCCTCTCTCTAAACCTCTCTCTGAATTCGGCTCACCTTACAAGAAAATAAAAGTCTGAAACTAAAACCCTAAAACAGAAAAATAAAACTAGGAGGGAGAGAGTGATTTCGGCTGAAGGAGAAGAGAAAAGTCCGTTCTCTAAAAGTCTGAATGAGGGGGTTTAAATAGGAGAAGCCTTCCTTGAGAGGCAAGGAAGAGACTTGCGGCTGCATAGGGTTTTCCTTTTCCAAGTGCCTTGCGGCTTCAGCTAGGGTTAGCTGACTAGGGCCTTGCGTGTTGGGCTGCTCCCTTTGGGCTTAAGTGGCTCACGCCTAGCCTAGCTAGGGTACCTCCTTGGCGCATGGGCTGGTAGTCTTGGGCTTTGGGCTTGCATGTTGGGCTTCAGTGGCTTGCACAAGATGGGCTAGGGTTTCACTTCATGGGCTTCCACCTTGGGCTTGTCACCTTGGGCTTGCGCATGGCCCCTTGTCTTGCTAGGGTTTGCATGGCATGCATGCGCATGCATGGGCTGCCATCTTCCTCCTTGCGTATGGCTTTTGGGCTGCTAGGGTTTGGGCCCATGCATGTGCATGCATGGCCCACTTGGTTCGGCATCCCTAGGGCCCATGGGCCTTCCACTTTTGACTTCCCATTTTGCCCCTCATTTCCATTTGAATTCAAATTCATTTCTTCCCTCCATTCATTTCCATGGATGTCCACCACCTTCTGGAAGCTTCTGGAACCTTGATCAACATTTCCTAGTGCAACTAGGATTCCTTGAAAATGAGAGATTCCTTATCCATTTCGACTTCTCGTAATGACCATATTGCCCCTGGGGTCTCCTAGTGTCATTAGGACTCCTTTCCCTAGTTGGGTTAGGTTTCCTAGTTCAACCAGGATTTCCTGTTCGAATCAGGATTTCACATTTCTGGCTCCGCAATGATGGTTCTGGACTTGATGTTTCCTAGTGTGACTAGGAATCCTCATTTGACTAGGATTTCTGCACTTTTCCTGGTTTGACCAGGATTTCACTCGTTTTCCTGGTTTGACCAGGAAATGTCCCAAAATGACTCCATTTGCTTGTTTTTCTCATTTCTGCTTCATTTGACCTAAAAATACAAAAACAAGACAAGAAACACAAAATAGCGAGTTCTAACACTCTAGGTTAAGGAATTAGTATCATAAAGTGATGCAAAATGCACACTCATCATGAAGTTGTAGTATATATATACACATATATCTGCATGGGTCATAACTCATAAGCCATGTGAATTAGCTTGCAAAGAAAAGGGAATAAAAGAAATGTAATGATTACTGTCAAGTGATGGGCTTTGTGGTGTAATTCTGGGATGGAAGAATGACATATATATGCATATACAATTGAGAGACAAGAAATGAAGCCAGTAAGTGGCATGTGCATATATGCCTTGTACATATGTATATACACTTATACATATATACATTAGATATTATATATATATATACACACATTAGAAGTCAAAGGAAGATAGTCAACAAAGTGGCGTCTACATGCAGTACATATATATGTATATGTGGTTTGATGGGTGGCTGGGAATTTAATATATAAGATATACATATATATATTTATATACATATACCTATATGTATATATATTATGCCTAGCCAAATACATGTTTTAAAGACCAAAAAGTGGTTTTTACTTTTAAGTGGGCCCAGACTATTTTGAAAAAAAGAGACATGAAAGTTGGTCACCCAATGTCTATAAATACTTTGTCCAGCCTCATTCTTCTTGTTTTTTTCGGCCTCCTTCTTCCTATTTTGTCCAGTCTCTCTCCTCTCTTTTTCTACTAAAATTCCTTCTGGGCTATCTAGGCTACCTCCACCCACAAAATATCCTATGATTGGCATGGAATGCTTTTTTCCCATTATTTCCATCCGTCCAACTACTTTATCATTTTTCACACCCAAATGCCTTCTACATAGCCCAGACAACTTTCTTTCCCTATTTTTTATGTTTTGATCGCCCAATCTCTTTTCATGATTATTTCACCCAAATATCAACTATGTTGATCGCCCAACCTTATGAGAATGATGAAAGTGATCAATTAAAATCTATCCAGGCTACCCCGCCCTTGGTTTCAAAAGTGTTGTTCGCCCACTACATGAGGCCGAGAAAATGGCTACAAAAGGCTGGGCGAAAATATTTTGTGAGTGGCTACAAAGGCCTATTGGAGGCCGGATTTTGGCAAGGGATCATGAAAGTGGCTCGACTTGGGTGAGTGAAAAGCCAAAATATTTTATTGAGTGACCTAATCCATTATGTTGTATCAAATAAAAGAGTGATTCCGACCTATTTGGAGGCCGGGTCATCTCTTTCTCGTACTTTTATAGAATGAGTTGGCCGAACTAATGATGAGTGTGCATTTTGCATCACTTTATGATACTAATTCCTTAACCTAAAGTGTTAGAACTCGCTATTTTGTGT